>JZKD02S0193219.1:0-22535 GCA_000966675.3 Picea glauca | reverse complement strand
CATTTGAATTTCTTATCAACATCAATAGGTTTTGTTTCCTTTCCCAAGGTAATCCGATACAAGCCTTTACTTCTTAATAAATCCTCCATATGGGATTTCCATTGGAAGTAGTTGGTGTTGGTAAGAAAAATATTGCTTGAAGAATCCATATTAAATATGTAGATAATATGTATTTAAAAACTAAAACTGATGATATAGATGGAAAGATATCGAAAAATTTGGTGGTTTAAAAAAAATGGCACTAAAAACAGACTTCAGATGTGAAAGTTATGCTCTTTTAGGAAAATGTATAAACGGTAACCAAAGGAGCACGTGATGGTGTAAGTTGCTTTTTGAAGTGACCCACTTTTATAAAAATAAGTGGAGTTCACTTTTACAATGAAGTTACTTTATAAAAGAAAAGTTTCATGCAAAATAAATAACTCTAAAATATTAAAGCTACTTATACTGATTCACTTTTATACTTGAAGTGAAATACACTTTACAATGGAGCATGGAATTTTTCAAAAAAAGGTAACAAAAAGAGAGACTTGAGCTCAAGACATCTTACTTAATAAGGAAAATTTTAACCAAGTGGGATAGCAAAACATATTGTACTATTTAGCAAGAGGATTGTTGTTGTTGTTGTTGACGACCTTGGAGAGTGTGCTAAAAAAAAAACTCTTTTCACACAAGATTTTTTTTTTTTGCTTCTCGATGACAACAAGGGTTAGATCTCGGTTAGCTTACCTAGAAAATGCAATTTTTCCTATCTGTTTCGGATTTTTAGAGATCGCACAGGGCACAGGACAAAGAGCATACACAAATCTAAAAGAGTAGCAACCTGAAAACAAACAATATAAAACCGAAATAATACTCTGTAAAAAATTTAAAAAGGGCGTATTTAGACTGTATACCTCCAGATCTAGATGAAATGGTCGTATCTTGGGAATTTTTTTTTTTTGAGTAAAACGAAAAACATTCATTAATCAAACAAGATTTCCGGATGCAATGGAACAATCCTCTTAGCCTAGAAATGTACGAAAATGGAAGAAAATGGAGATGAGGCAACTTAGCTTCACGATCTTGATCTGCAATAGGAGCAGGTCTTCAAACAGGCTCTGATACCATGTTCAACAATACAAGTATTCCAACATAGGACAAACACCTTCGGTAACCACTCACACAACCAAATCAAAGAACAACACATCGATGTTTTAACGTAGTAAAACCCCTACGGGGAAACATCCATGGCCCCAACCAACGCGACCACTTTCAGAAGTTTATTAATGCAAAATGAAAATATTATAGAGATATTTTACAAGAGAATTTCTCACAATCGATCATCGAAAAATGAACCTCCATGCTCTTTAAATAGATATCATGGACCAATCGGGTGTTAAGCCACAAATCAATGGCCATTAAGATCGAGGAGGATATGAACCGTCAGATCACTCTATGTCGGGAACATATCGTGATCGTCATATTTCCTAACTACATATGCATACTAAAGAAACACACTTTTACCTAACGACACATTAGACCAAGTAGATATTAACTTACTCCTAAGTGTCTAAATATCCTAACATTGTTGAGGCCTTTTAGAGTCTTCTAACAAAGCTAAGGTGCACTCCTTGCACAACCGTGAGAGCCCAGAAACACTCAGAAAACTACAAACATATAATTCTATCTATTCCTACAAAGGAAACATATATGCACTAACATCATCCATAACCATACACATTAACCATTCAAATGCATTCAGAAAACACACAGAAAATCAAATGCAGGGAAATTTGCCTTTGTATTAACACAGAATGGTATTCACATTGTATACAAGACTGGACTGCAACATAGTCTCAACTATTTCTCTCCTCTCCTCTCCTTTCTTCAACAAATTTACTAACTACTCTCTATAACTCTCTTCAACAACCTCTTTTGGGCATAGATTACATACACTTATACACGAGGGGCTTCTCAAGCCTTCCCTCCAGACATCTTAGTGCTATCATTTTTCAATTAAAGCATTCTCCTACTAAGCCTTATTACAATAAATGGAATTTACAACCCACATATGATTAAATGCTCGATATATTCTCACTGCAACCCATTAAAGGTGACTTTACACTTATCCTGTACAAATACAATGGCTTGGATTTCCTTGAGCCTTAGAAACTTTAATGACATTAAATTACATTTAAATTTTGAGATTTAAAATAAAAAATGAGAAGACCGACGCTTCTCTCTTAGGGATCCTCTCCCTCCTAGTGCGTTGTTGTGCTGGTTGTTGACACGTTGATGAGTTGGAGAGATGCTCATGCATCATACTCCCATGCTGAAAAAAATCATGAGATCTTGCTCATGCCTCCTCTACTGTTGTTCTTTAGATCCTCCTAGGTCCCAAAATTTAGCTCTGAGTTGTCCACCTTCTCTTCTTCTTTGCTACTCTTGATGTTGTCTTGTTGTTGCTGTAGGCTCTCCTTTGGTCAGCCTCGATCTGTTGTTGATTGTATTCTTTTTTGATTCCAACATCAACCTTCTCATCTCCTCTATCTCCATGTCCATCTTGTCCATGGGTTGGCTTCTCTCTTGCATTCTACTCTGTTGCATATCCTCCTCTTCATCAATATCAAAATTGACCTATTGGATGAGTCTTCTCTAGGTTATTGCTCCTTCTCCTAGAGATTTCACTTCTTCAAACAGATCAAAGGGAAGATCAATATGATCTCCCATACTAACTTCATCACCTGTGGCATTGAATTTCCACTCCACTACAGGCTCAAATTCTGCAACGATATTATTGGGTTGTTTCTCAACTATCTCTCTTGACAGTCCTCTTTCTGTCAATTCCTCTACTCTTCTGTCATCTCCTCATGCTGGCATAAGTTCAACATTTTCTAGTTGCTCCTCATGCTGGAATTCTTCTCCATTCCACATGACCACATCCTTCTGGAAATCTTCCTCTGTCTATGGTTTCCTTAGCCAATCCTCCAACATCTTCAACTCCTTCTCCCACCGAGTGAGCATTTTATCTGAATGATCCTCTACCTTCATCTCTTGGGAATATTTTAATATTTTCTCCTTCTCCTTCTCTGCGACAGTCTCTGTTGGTTGGCTTTCTTCTTCTACACCTTTACTAGCCTTTGTTGGGCTGCTTGAAAGGAATATACTGATTCCCCCAATGATGAGAACACACCTATGATATTCCTCCTCTCCTATAAATGCTCCTTGCCGATCTGAATTCTTCTCTGAGTTCATGAGACTCTCATATAGTCTCATCTCCTCTTTTCCCACTTGGAAACCTGAATTTTAATTTCTACCCTTCTGGTAGTCTACAAAGATATCTTCGACTAATCCCTTCTCATTTCCCTCATGGAAATATACAAGATCTTCAATTGATTTCTCTTCCTCATCACCGATGCTTTCCCCACTTTTTGGTTCACAAACGCAAACCATATCCTCCTCCATGTCACTGAGGTTTTTAAACTGCCTCAACCACCTCCTCAACATCTCTTTCTACCTCTTGGAAATCAACTGCTAGATATGTCACTTCGCTTTTTAATTTATGGGCCACTCATACCTCCAACTTCTTTTCCTTCCTGCTGCATCTTCAAAATAAACCTATCAAACCTCTCTCGGGTGTTCTTGATCTCTTTATCCATCTCTTCTCGGCTTATCTTCCCGCGGTCTCCTTTCAGACCTTGCTTTTGGCCTTTAGTAGCCATCTTCTCCTTCCTTTTCCGTCCTGGAATTTTTTTTGTCTATTGTCTACAAATAGATCTCCACACACAACAAAGAATCAACACTTTGTATTCTTCTCCTTTTCGTGTTGTCTACATACAAAATTCCACTCTGATACCACTTGATGGTATCAGATGAAAACGTTTCCCTTACCTACTATCTGTAAACAAAATCAAGTTCTGATATCACTTGATGAAAACCCTGACCACCTCATAAGGCCCGCCAAACCTCCGGGACTAAGGATTCTTCTTCTGTGGAGTTGAAATAGCTCTTAGATCCCTACTGGATCCCTTGAAATCATAAATCACATGCGTTATTTCTTCTCTCTGTGCGCAAATCTGTGTTCACGAGGGTCTATTTACCCATGTGGAGAAATCCACATGACCTCAGGCTATAAACCGTGGGATGGATTTCATCTTGGTGAAGAATTCAGGACTTCGGAGCTCCAGGTTTTGAAATCTCCAACAACAACACACAATGTTCCTCCCACATGTTGAACCAACGGATAATCAAACAAAGGGTAGAGATGAACGACTCATAGGTACTCCGAGCCTACGCTCTTCGGTAGTTCTAACCACTCCAACATACAATATCCCTAAACTTGTGAACTCTGAACTTGTAAATTGAACGATTGGCACTCACCTCAGATCAACAGTTGATATGTACTCTGCACTCCGAGCTTTAGATCCTTTCACAACCCAACACCTTAGATCCTCTGGAGTGTCGAACTAGCGAACTCGCGAAGGGTTGTGATCAACGATCCACCTGTCCTCGTAAATGGATGAATGAGATCTACTCTGGCCTTTGGTAGTTCTCGATCCAAACAAACTCACACTAGGTTTCTTCCAGAGTGCTAGATCTCCAGACTTTGAGATCTTTTGACATGTGGCTCTTTCTACCAATGGCTAGGATTCATTCCAAAATTCAGAACTTTGGGAATTCCACACACTTATGTTATCACTCCCCAAATTTTTCGGATAGCCATACTTTTGAACAACACTGGATCTGTGGACACGTGTACTCACGACTGACGACCCAAATTTATTTTGGGTCCCGAGACTTCGGGAAATTTTTGACCCAAAATGACTCACCTCTCGATTCCTCCGGAGTTCCAAGTATCCACACACATAATCTATTGACACGTATGCCTGACGCCAATGGTCAAGGTATGCTCCAGGATTTAGAGCTTCGAGGTTTTCTCCTCCTGTTTGCAACACATCCCAACTCTTCTGAAGTGTCACACTCCCGAGCTGTACTAGATCTGTTGACATATGGCCTTATAACTGACACTCAAGATTTATTTCAGACTTTGGGGCTTCAGATAATTTTCTTCCTCCATAATGCAAAACTCAATACTTCCGAAGCAACGAATTCCCAAGGACTCTAATATTTATCAGTCGTGCACCTTACATGGATCCAACAATGGTTGGTCCTTGCACTCAGATCTGACGTCTAAGATCTGTTCTCCCTCCCTGTGTGATCCTCCTCCTGTCTATACTTAGATCCAATTGTCCATATCTATTTCCGCAACCAATCCGATGGTTGTTGTAGCTTCCTCCTTCACCAAACCTTTCTGCCTTCCTGGCAACAAGACTCTCTTTCTCCTGAGCCTTCGCCCTTGGAATACTTGACCTACGATGCACTTTGTGCACACAAATTTCCTTAGAACTTAACGGTCTATGAAAATCACATGTGTACTCCTTGTGCTCCTTCCACAATCTGAACCTTAAAAGGTTCTTGACCTCTACACACCTTTCAGGGATTCTGTGCAAACTTGCACTATCTCTCCTGAGCTTGTAATTTCTCAGAATTCAAATGGTTTCAGCCCTTTGTTCCTCCAAATTGTTTCTTGTGCCCTCCTGGAATTCATGCTCTCCCTCCAGATATTTTCCAACACTTCAACAATGTGTTGACTTCATGCACTCTTTGCACTCAACTCTCCTTGATTCTTGAAATTTAAAGACGCACTGACGCACTCCTTTCACTGGCTCTCAGAGTATTCAGTAACTATGACGTGCACTCCTTGCACTACCTCTTCTGAGCTTGAGAACGATTCTGCTGTGCCCACCTGGAACGCTCTTTACAGAACTCCTGAACAAGTTCTTACGCACTCCTTGCACAGGCCTTTTAGAGTCTTCTAACAACTCTAAGGTGAACTCCTTGCACAACCGTGAGAGCTCATAAACACTCATAAAACTACATACAAATAATTATATCTATTACTACAAAGGAAACATATATGCACTAACAAAATCCATAGCCATAAACAATAACAATTCAAATGCATTCAGAAAACACACAGAAAATTAGATGAAGGGAAATCTGCCTTTGTATTAACACTGAATGATATTTACATTGTATACAAGAATGGACTATAACAGAGTTTGATCTCTTTCTCTCCTTCCTCTCCTCTCCTTTCTTCAACAAAGTTACTAACTAATCTCTACAACTCTCTTCAATAGCCTCTTTTGGGCATAGATTACATACATTTATATGCAAGGGGCTTCTTGAGCCTTCCCTCCATACATCTTAGTGCTATCATTTCGAAATTAAAACATTCTCCTACTAACCCTTATTACAATAAATGGAATTTACAACCCAGATATGATCCGATGCTCAATACTGTTCACTGCAGCCCATTAAAGGTGACTTTACACTCATCTTGTACAAATACAGTGGATTGACTTTCCTTGAGCCTTACAAACTTTATTTACATTAAATTACATTTAAATTCTGAGATTTAAACTCAAAAATGAGAATACTGGTGCTTCTCTCTTTGGGATCCTCTCCCTCCTAGTGGGTTGCTGCTCTGGTTGATGATGCGTTGATGAGTTGGAGAGATTCTCCTACATCACACTCACTCCCTCACAACTGCATAAGACTAGTGGTGCACAAGTTTGGAGAGGTAGTGCAACTGCTGCAGCTGGGATTTTGGTTTTTGGTTGGACTTTCTCTTGGTTATGGTTTGGAATTTCTACTTAGTATTTGGTTATTATTGCTTGGTGTGCTAACCTTAGAGAAAGGTGTTCTACCTTGGTTGGCTATTTGTATTCTTCTGGAATTATTCTGTCTGTCAAGGTTAAGGTGCTCGTGGGTGGCCTTTGTGCCTATGGTTGGGTGACAATATTGTTATATTGTCTATGGAAAAATGAGCACATCTCTTTATTTTCTAATAGGTTATGGTCCCATACTATCTTCAGATAGTCCAACAATTGGAAGATAGATTGGGAAGTTAGTTGTTAAGCTCGTTATGGCACCGGCTATAGCTGCAACTAGTTTTTCTGATTATGCAACTGCAACAAACCCTAACCCTTGTGTTTGGGCACTTATGATGAAGCATTTTACCTAATTCATTAATATCCCAGTGCATCCAATCCTAGCGCATCTATTGGTACCCTCATCTAGCAAAAATTCCAAGCTTGCATTTTTGGTCAAAGTTTGACTGGTCAAAGTCAAAGTCAAATTCAAAGTGAAAGGTTGACTTCTTTTCAAATTGATTATGTGGTCAAAGTTGAAATTTTATAGTTTATATCTTGTTCTAATAATTGAATCTAATCTCTTCATGTCAATATGGTTTCTAGTTTCAGATTCAAAGATAAGTTGGACGATGCTACAAGACTTCAAAGGTATGCACTTGTATATGCTATCCAAGTTATATCATCTAGAAAAATGTGAGTGTGTTTGTAGGAAAAGTATTAGAGACCTTGTCCAAGATGTAATATTGGACTCAATGCATTCAAAGGAACAAGCACACCCTCCATAGCATTTGAGGATTCAAGTTCCAGTTTTGATTAAATTGTTAAGCTTCAAATTTGTGTATATCAAGGGTGATAGTTGCTACATTACAAATTGTGAAAGCAGTATTTGAAAGATTCTACTATTTCTAGGTGCAATGAATACATGAATGCATATGAATACTATTGATATAGATGTTTATTGTACTTTTTTGCAAGTTGAACTGACATCTCCTCTAGATATATATTTCTTGTTTTCTCTTGGGCAGGTACCCTTGTGAAATATGTTTGATGAACAATCCTTTCAGAGGTTTTCATAGAATAATTTTATAAGGATGACACMACTTCAAGATGGGCAACAATCAGAACAAATAGAAACAAACTTAAAGAGACTCAGAGGAGTCAAACTCGAAGGAAATAAAAAATCAAAAGTAAACTAGAACATGCTTGTGACACTTTATAGAAAGCAAAGAGAGATGCAACAAACAAAAGCATAGATTCTCTTAGATGGAGGGAGATAATCATAGAATTCCAAAAGAAGAGCATGCATATTTCTCATTCATGCATGAAGTCGGGATTAGGAGGGAGATAATCCCCAACATTATGATCCATTGAAGAAGAATCCGTAAATACTATGAAGTATCTATCCATGTTCTTCATTGGAAGTAGTAGCCATGATAAGCAACACATATTCATTTTGACTCTAGAAGAAGTATTCTTCGAAAAGAATCCTTGAATATCCATGGTTGTCCATCTACATTTATGTTCCTATGGTGGAAGGTTGGAGCCTTCAAGAAAGAAGGGAATTTAATCTATAGAATATTCCATGGACTCCAACATTGAAGAAAAACACGACGAAGAACATGAAGATTCCAAGAAAGAAAAAAAATTCAGAACAACCAATTGAACCAGTTTGAACCCACTAGAAGTAGTCAAGAAGAAGGAATGGAAGGAAGCTGTGATTCTGAAAAAGCATTGATAAATACAAGGTAAGAATCGAGGATAGAGGGTTATCCCAGTAGGAGGGAGAAGACTACGATGATAACTTGTTCTAGTAACCAGATATACCTCTACATGAGACATTATATCTCCTGTAGTTGTAAATGTGTTGAACCTGCACATAATAGATCTAGCTAGAAAATACCACACAAATTTGCAGAGATAAATTGAGAAAGAAGAAGCAAGAGAGAAAGAATGGAATAATTCTCATTAACCATGATGAATAATGAATAATTTACACATGATATACTTTGTATAACTCAACCAATGCACACTGGAGGAGAAGCCAATGTGCCATAGTGGTGGTCTAGAGTGATCTGGACACACACCATCAATTACGGGAGTAAAATTCCACCTAGTCTAGTCTCTCAGGCAGTTACGGAAGTGAACTAATGTTGGTGCAATTATATGTTCAATAAATTGCAATCATTTAATATGTCAATCCGGTTTCATAATCAATAGAGTTGATGTACTCTAAGTACCGATAAAATATAATTTTCTATGTATTTTGATTATAGTATATGTAAGAAACTACTTATGTAACTAAAAACTATGTTTGACACCTTTCAAATAACACTCCACACATACAATTCAAAATACAGAAAGCAAAATTGATCAACAAATGTATAACTCATAATTCTTGTTCAGGGGATAGATCTTGCTCATTGCTGGATCATGAAAGATAGATATGGGCTATGATTCTATCTCCTGTAACAACCCCACAATCACTTATTAACGTTTTGGAAACTTAACTGAGCTAAAAGAACTACTAGGCAGAGTATAAACACTCCATTGTAAGTGCATTTATGTGAGAGATGGAGGTCTTAATTGTACCTGTATGTGAAAAATAAAACCTGATTAATTATAGGAAATTAAATTGAGTATGGTAGGATTCTCCATTATCGGTTCATGTACAGTGAAAGGTAGAGATCCAAACCGTTCTTAGATATGTAGAATGGAAACAACACTATAGAATTTGTCTAGATAGAACATTAAATCACTTAAAGTAAATAATTGTCCTCGCACACTCACACAAAGATGTAAAACCATTTCTCAGAGATCTCATATACACAACTCTATCTTATTCAAAATTACCATACATCCATAAGACCTGCTATCAAATGCATCACTGAAACATATCAGAGAAGGAATTAAATGTTGTAATCAAAATATGAAAATACTATGTTCACACACACAAGAAATCAAAATCATATTCACAATTACTTACAAAGAGATTTACCTTAGTTGGGTCAGTGGGCCCTTGTCCTACCAAAAAGGTATCTCTTAAGATAACTTACAATAGAGAAGGTGTAAACACAAACATATAATTTATAACATAATTTATATCATTGCCTCATAAAAATGGAGATAAAATTCACAATTGTTCCAAAGAAAAACTTACATCATAACTGTGATTTACTTTATTTCTCTCTATATCCTATCATCTACGAGGCTCTCTCTTTTAAAGAGAAGTAGACGTTACAACCCAAGTCTAAATATAACGTCAAATGTTTGTATAATATTTAAAATTGGATGATATAGTGATTGTTAAGGAAACGATTTCATCCTCATGACTCGAAGTGCATGAGTGATGAAATGTATCATGTCCTCCAATGAACAGAGAATGTTCGAACCAACAAAATGGCTTGAACTCATCAATAACAATCTCATTCCAACAACCAATCCCGAGAATTCAGAACATGTACCAGATGCACACAACTGCATAATATTGGTACCCGACAGGCGTAACAAACGGTACCAGACGCACACAGGAATACATGTCAGTACCGGATGACCTCAACAATGAGTACCATATGACCTCAACAACGAGTACCAGACGACCTTAGAAACAAGTATCGGACGATCCCAACAATGGGTATGGGATGATCTAAGCAACATGAACTATTAGAATGAAGTCTGCTTGAACCATCCAAAGTAATTAGAAAGTTATTTGAACATCAAATATTCAGTCCTAATTATTAATAAATCACTAGAAATTATGATTAAACATCAGTTACCTCATGGGTTCACAAGAATTTCTTAAAGGGCATGTTTGATGAGGAAACTAGGCATAAAGTGCATCGAGATTAGGAAAAATTGGTTAGGATATAGGCGAGATAAGACAATTGGAGGTGACAAAAAGGAGGCTCAACATTTCCCCCATGCCTAACTCATTACATGTCCTCATGCAAAACTATTGAATCAATCTTCAAAATTTCAAATCTAGTGCTGATCTTCTACCTTTCTTGAACATTAGCTACTTGGTTTTAAGATATCCATCCCTGAAGCCTTATACTTGATCTCCCTCTTAATGACTTGTGTATACTGTACTAGTCACAAAACTTTGTTCATCTTGGCAGAGACTTCATCATGCTCTTCTTGTAGTATGTAGTTATTCTCTTTTAGTTGTGTATTCTCTTTCTTGATATGCCTATCCAACACTTTACACTCGTCTATTTCTTGCCTCAACCCTTCATTCTGTTTTGTAATATTTTTAAATTTTACTTCCAACTGATGTTTGGTTAGAGAGTTGACTGGTTTTTGAATTGCTTTCTCTATTATTTCTTCCCTAGATTCAACTTCTCTCCTTAATTCCTTGAGTGTTTCTATCACTAATTCCTTTGCTTCACTAATAGTCGCTACATGCATTTCGTTTTGCTATGGTGAAGTTGGAATTTCCACTGGATCTTCTGCAAACAAAGGGACATGAAGAATTGGCCCCTGCTGAACCATACTATGAGTGGTTCTTCGTCGTAGACCTGTAATTTCCTTGGGTGTGCTCACAGGAACAATAATTTTGTCTTTAAACAATCTCCTCCTCTTTGTTTTAAGCTCAGAATTGGATATTGGACTTTGATTGTCCTGTGCCTTATTCACTTTTACTCTAGAGGTCTTAGGTGGGGAGACTGGAATTTGTTCTATTTTTTCACTCCTTTTCTTTTCATCAGAGGGCTTGGATGTAGGGGCTAGAATTTGTTCCTCTGTTGTACTCATGGTCTTCCTGCCAGAGGCATTGGATGTAGGGAATGGAGCATGTTCCTCTAGTGTACTCCTGGTATTCCTATTAGAGGATTTTTCTATAGTACTACCTTCATTGTCTCTACATTTCTTCTTGCGTTTGACTCTCAATTCATGAGTCTTTTCCGTTTCTCCATATTTTTCCTTAGGTAATTTAGAAATCACTTCTGGAGTATTCTATGCAATTTAGCAAACCTTCTCTTGAGGTATTTCAAGAACTCCTTATGGAATGATTTCTTTAATTTCCCTAGCTTGCTCATGAGATGCTTCAATAATTACCTTGGAGACAATATCTGCAATTTTTCCAATATCATTCCTAGACCTTTGTTTTTTCCTCCTGTTTGTACTGATTTGAGTTTTACTTTTCATGAGCAAGTCTGGTTGAATGTTATTGATATTGGATGATTGTGCCACCACAGGTGTAGGTTGTTCTTCTAAAACCGTTGTCTTTTATTTATTCAATTTACTTATAGGTTGCAGTGAGCTAGGGCCAACATGATCCATTGTTTTACTAAATTTATGTATTTTCTTTCTATTACCTCCCTTCTTCCTATCTAATACTTTACTATGTTCCCCTATTACACTCCCTTCTACAGACTTAGGAGTCTCATGAGCAAAGTTTTCTGTTAGGAATTTCTTCCAACTAATATCCTATTTTCTCAACTCATGGACAACTAAGAGTTTCATCAAGCCATGGTGATAAATACTGGTTTCGGGTTTCTTGGATGCAGACTTAACACCCCTCACCATATTGTTTAGACTCATCCACATGAAATGAGGAAAGTCTATATATGGGCCTCCCTCAAAATGCAATAAAAGTCTTAAATGATAAAGAACGGTTATTGCATACCTCCCTTCGCAAGTTAGACAAGAATTATGCAATATTCCTCTGTGATCTAGCCTCTAGAAATACCTTTCTCCCAATTTGGGTCCAGGTGCTCGGGTTTCAATAATTTTTGATAGATGCCTCTATCCACGATGATGCCTTTGAAATAATTCTCTTGAGTGGAAGGTAACTCGGTCGCCTCAGCTATGGTAGCTTAGGTAATTGTTAATTTCAGGTTCCCCAACTGAACACTCTCCTCATCATAACTTTATATGAAAGAACTAGATATACCGTCATGATGTCCTCTAAATTTTTCCAAGAAGGGGACCTAGCCAGCCTTTTCAAATATTTCTTTGCAAGCTTGATACTCCTTCATCTCTCAGTACATATGAAACACTGGTTTATGCCTGTCAACCCCCATGTCGGCTTAAAAAAAGGGGTTTTAAAACAAATATAGGAAATAGAACTTAGGCAGGGGTTTGGTACTAGACATAACACTTACAAGAACATGGTGATGAAAGAAAAGTAATGGGATAGTAGGAGCAGATCGAGTGGTGTATAACATAAAAAATGGTTAATTAACGCTCATATGGATGGAAGAGCCATCCAAAAGAGTGTATATAATGAAATTGATCCGGATTTATGAAGGAACATAATGAAATACATAAATACACATAAATGTAGAGATGAAGTGGAAATAAAACTTCATTTCATTAACAACAAATGACTGAAATATGCTTACAGATAGAATGGAAATAAAATAGCTAGGGTGCTGGTAGCTTATCTTTGAGAAGACATGTGTTGGCTACTGGCCTTTGAAATCTGTGTTACAATGAGGCTTGAAGGCCTATATATTATTGAGAAACAATGGAAAACCCTAAATATCCAAAAACCTAACCCTAAGAGATGAAACACCAGAATATGGGCCTCGTCGGGGTAAATTGGTACATCAATTTCTCGGGGTTGTAACTTTGGCATACTATCTCCGCTTGACGCACATGATACATCGTTATAAATGTATCCGAGGACTACACTTATGACAGTGAATATTGATTTCAGAACGGACTCATAGTCTTCGAAGCATTTGATGCCAAAAAATGTCATTTAGGGCCTCAAAACGGCTCCAGAAGTTCAAGACCCGAAAAACTGCTAAAAATAGTAAATTGTGCTACAATTAAGGAAACTGAAAAATTGAAAGAAACAATGGTGTGGGTCCAAGTGGAATAGGTGGGTGGCCACCAATATCCACTTGGATCATTCCTCTCCCCTTAGGAAGCAATGGTCCCCATTGCATTGAGTTCCTCCATGAGATGAGGAAACTTCTGCTGAATTTGGTCCCTGGTGAGCCACTTGCTCTGGTGAAGGAGTTGGCCTGCTTTGACAGCTCTATATAGATGGATCCTCTACTAGTGGGTGTTCTTGATCTGTGTGTCCATAGTTTGATCAGTTGTGGCTTGTTCCATGCAATTTGGGTTTAAATCTATTGGTGTGAGTTGTTCTACCATGTTGGATGTGTCCAATAGAGGTGGAAAGTAGGGCCGAAGGCAGTCCACATTGAAAATGAGGTGCAGACCAATGAATGGTGGAATATTGAGCTCAAAGGAATTTTCCCCTATAGCCTTGGTGATGGTGTATGGACCATATTAGAGCGGGAAAATCTTAAGGTAGGGTCCATAGAGACGCTCCTTTTGCAAATGTAGCCACACTTTGTCACCCACCTAGAAGTTGTGTGGCACCCAATGTTGATCATGTCATTGCTTGTACTTAGCATTGGCTCTATCCAAGATGTCATGAACCTGTTGGCGGATGTGCTGAATGTGCTCAATGAAGTTGTTTTCCTTGTCAGCCTAAAACTGGACATGGGCTAAATCTGTCCAAGTAGCCACAAATGGCATGACTACGTCAATGGGACATAGTGGCTGGAATCCCAAGCCCACCTGAAAGGGATGTGGCTGGTTGAGCTATGGAGAGCCTGACAATAGATGTGTTGTACATAGGGGAGGCTCTCATCCCATGTGCGTGGATGCTTTGAGTTGTACATGTGTGGAATGTGTACGATCATTCGGTTGACGACCTCTGTCTGGCCATCAATTTGCGGATGGAAAGTTGCGGACTTGGTGAGCTTGGTTTCCAGCATCGACCAGAGGTTGGACCAAAATGTACTGAGGAACCTGCTATCCCAATCTGAGATGATAGACTGTGGGATCCCAAAGTGTACTCACACTCGTTCAAAGAAGCGTTTAGCAGTGGATTTTGTTGTGATATTCTTCTTGCAGGCCATCATAATGGACATCTTCGAGAATCTGTCGACGACCACAAAAACAAAGTCATTGCCATGCTTAGTAGAAGGAAGGCCCGACATGCAATCCATGGAGATGGATTACCAAGGTAGACTAGGGGTAGGCATCCGAGTATAGAGGCCTTGCTTCTTGATGGTCGGTTTGGCAATGGTGCAAGAAGTGCAGGACTAGATGTACTTTTTGACATCATGTTGAAGGTTCGGCCAATAGAAATACTTTTGCAGTACTTCCATGGTTTTCTCGACCCCAAAATGACCAGCGACCCAAATGCAGTGTGCCTCCCAAATCATCTTGGAATTCTCGCTTGAAGGAACACAAAGGTGTCCCAGGTGACATAGCAAGGCATCCTGGAAGTGAAAATTAGGAACTTGCTTACCCTCCAAGAGCGTATTGTATGTGTGGATGAATTTTGGAACACTTTTGTAGAGAAACGACCAATCGTAAGTCTCATGCCCACAAGAGTTGAGCACTGTGGTTAGTGCCATGATAGGTGGTCGACTGAGGCAGTCTGCAACATTATTGGTGCATCCTTTCTTGTACTTAATGTTCAAATGAAACTGTTGCAGGTATGTGGACCACTTATGATGGCGATCATTCTGCAACTTTCCTTGTGTCTGTATGAATTGCAAGGGTCGATGGTCTATTTGGATGATCGTTTCCTTTCCCAAAATGTAATGCTTCCATTGTGAGCAAGCCTGCACAATGGAATACATCTCTTTTTCATAAGTGGGATACTTACGGATTATGTCGGAAAGTGTCTCACTGTGATATGCCACTGGATGCCCTTGTTGAGTAAGGATTGCCCCAATAGAATAGTCGGAGGCATCTGTCTTGATCTCAAATGGTTGTTGCAAGTCTGGTAATGTGAGAACTGGTGCAGAGTAGAGGCGATGCTTCAACTCTTCGAATGCCTTCTGTTGAGATTCATACCAAAATAATTTTTCTTTCTCTCCTCCCTTGGTGACTTGACTCAAGGGCCAAGTGATATGAGAGAATCCCAACATGAACCTGTGGTATAAATTGACAAGACCCAAAAATATGCGGAGCTCTGTTAGGGTGGTTGGGGTTGGCCAATCCCGAATGACTTGGATCTTGGATGGATCCACATGCACCCCCCACTCATCAATAATGTATCCCAGATATTGAACCTGGGTCATGCCAAAAGTGCACTTCTCCAAATTGGCACACAACTTATGTTGCCACAGTGTTTGGAGGACCTATAAGATGTGGTGGAGGTGCTCTTCCCAAGTCTGGCTGAAGATCAAAATGTCATCCAAGTAAACCACTACAAATGAGTTGGTGAATGGTCGCAAGATGTCATCCATTAGCCTCATGAAGGTTGCAGGGGCATTCGTCAACCCAAAAGGCATGACCAACCATTCGAAAAGGCCCTCCTTGGATTTGAAGGCAGTCTTCCACACATCAGAGGGTTCAATTGGTACCTGGTGATACCCAGAATTCAAGTCGATCTTGTTGAAATATTTCGCCCCCTTGAGTTGGTCCAGAAGGTCATCAATCCGTGGGATTGGGTACCTATTCCAGGCAGTGATCTTGTTCAGTTCCCAATAGTCAATGCAAAGTCTCCAAGTCCCATCCTTCTTCTGCACCAGCATGATCTAGCTTCCACAGGGCGATGAAATCGATCGGATGTGACCTTTCTACAAAAACTCTTTAATCTGCCTCTTGATTTTGTCATTCTCCAGAATAGAGCGCTGATAGATTGGTCCATTGGGCAGTGACACACCTGGGGTCAGATTGATGGGGTGATTGACCTGATATTGTAGAGGCACCCCTGCAGTGGAGGTGAAGATGTCATCGTACTCCTCCATGACCTTATCCATCTGTTGTTGTCATGCAGAGGGGCCCTGTCTGGAGGTTGTGGCCACACTATTCTTCTTTCCCTGAGGGCGGATAATCAGGAATTTTTTTTTTGTTGGTTTTGGCAATGAGCTTACTGCATTGATTTGCAGTAACCAAAGAGATGGATGTAGGCGGTGATATTTCCATTATTCTGTACAAATTATTTCCCAAAGTAATAATAACAACACAAGGCCTGGACTCATACACAACATGTCACTTCCAAAAGTATGGTTGGCCTAATAATACATCAAAAACATCAACAGGAGCATTGTCACATAATACCTCATCCGTGAGGGGCTTGATGTTGTAGGGAAGGTGACATTGCTGGCTGATGCGAAGGTACCATCCTTGGTGCAGCCACCCGATGGTGTATGGTTGTGGGTGTGCTGTGGTCGGCAAGCCCAACCATTTCACAACCTCTACTGAGATGAGGCTATTTTGGTTCCCGTTGTCGACAATGAACTGCAATGGGGAACCCTTTACCCACATATGGGAATGGAAGAGGCGCTCTGCCTCCTCTGAATCTTCTGGTTCCTTCTTATGGATATTCATGGTGGCAACAGTGGCATTGGGATCCACATCAATAATATTCTTCCCCATGTCATTCCCCTTGTCAGGTTCTGATTCAGAGTCAGAGCCCGCATCTGATTCAAAAGCCTTCAACTCGGTTATCAGTGACTGCTTGGCCCGACACTCACTTGTGTTGTGAGTGGAGATCTTATGGAACTCACACCACTTCCCCGTGTCCTTTTTTGGCTTTGTGGTGTTATTCTTTGCTTGCGTCTTTGGTGGGTTTTCCTGGGCCACCTCGACTTGGCTTGGTCCTTTTTTCGATGGCTTGGGGGTACCTTTCCCTTGCTTCTGATTCGCAGACCCAAAGTCTCGCTTCTTCTGTTTGAACTTCTTCTCAATCTTGGTAGCATACCGGTATGCCGCACTAAGTGAGGAGATGTCGAGGAACTCCATTTCCTCCTAAATTTATCTATGTAGACAACTGCAGTACTTTAACACCAAATCTTTCTCTGAATCTCTGATACCCAACTTTGTGCGTAGGGTATGAAACATATTCGTCAACTCATGCACATCTTGGTCCCTTTGCTGCCGCAGTGCACTCCATTGTATGTATTTTTCCTCATATCTCCCCACAGGATAATAATTTTCCTTGATGTCATCTCAGAAATAATTCCAAGTGGGTGCGAATGAGAACAGAGAGGGTTCCCCCTCACTCTGTTTCTCCTAGTAGGTTTTCCACCAGTCCTTGACATGGGGGGCGACTTTAAGGAGTGAAAAAATAATCCTTTCTCGGTCGGAAAAGTCATGAACTAAGAAATATCCTTCTAACAGATTCAACCATCTATCTACAACATCTGCATCTATTTGTCCCTCAAATATGGGAATGCCAAAGTTTACTTATACCTTAAAAGGAGTGGCGCCTCCAGAGTGGCTGCTGGATGTAGATGCGCTGCCAATGGGCAACCATTGAAGGATCTGGGAAAAGTTGTCCATCATATAATTCCTTTGTTTTTAGAGGGCCTCCTCGAGCAATAATTTGATAGGATATCCTGCTCCCTCATCTTTCTTTTCTTCCCCCATGGGTGTCCGTCGGGGTATACAAGGCTGATCTTGCAACAATTCAACCAGATCGAGCCCTAACTCCGTATACCCTGACCTCATTGGGGACATGAAAAGAAGGATCAAAAAAAAGTAGAGTGCTCTGATACCACTAATCCGAATTTATGCATGAACATGAGAAAATACAAAAATTCACAAATGCAGAGATGCAGTGGAAATAAAATTTCATTTCCTTAACAACACATGACTGAAATATGCTTATAGACAGAATGGAAATAAAATAGCTAGGGCGCTAGTAGATTATCTCCGAGAAGAGATGTATTGACTATTGGCCTCTGAAATCTATGTTACAATGAGGCTTGAATGCCTATATATTATTGAGAAACAATGGAAAGCCCTAAACATCCAAAAACCTAACCCTAGGAGGTGAAACATCAGAATATGGGCCCCGTCGAGGTAAATTGGTACATCAATTTCCTGGGGTCGCAACTTCGACATACTATCTCCGTTCGATGCACATGATACATCGTTAGAAATATATATTCGAGGAATACACTGCTCACAACGACTATCGAGTTTGAAATAGACTTATATTCACCGAAGCATTTGATGCCAAAAAACGTCGTTTAGGGCCTCAAAACGGCTCCAGAAGTTCGGGACTCGAAAAAGTACTAAAAGTAGTAAATTGTGCTACAATTAAGGAACATGAAAAACTAAAAGAAACAATGGTGTGGGTCCAAGTGGAATAGGCAGGTGGCCAAAAATATCCATTTGGATAAAAAATCAAGAGGACAATGGTCAATTCTTTGAAATGATAGTGAGATAAGGAAGAGGTCATAAATCATGCCTCAAGATCGTGTTCACGGATAAGGTGACGATCATAGCCACAAGTAGTGTCACATCCCTTTCTTATCGTTTTCCACATTGATTACAATGAATGTGGCCAAAAACCATCATTATGTAAATTTTGACGTCGTAAGTTTAAACAACATGAGTTCATAGGAAATGGTGTAATCATAGTTTTGTCATCACACAGACGAGATTTTTTGACAAGATATGTCAAACTAAATAATCACCTTATGAAGAGAGTCGTGTACATTAACATCGATTTCGAAACTAGGGGAATCATGAAGAACTTCATAAAATAATGATATGGAGGTTTAGTGATTCCAAAATAACAAGGTAATATGAGGGTAACCATATGTAAAATGAAAAACTCATGTGATTTTTAATAAAAAGGAATAAACATTGAGTCCATACCTCTATATTACCTTGGAATGCATTTGAACCATTGAAGCTATATCAAGAACAATGCTACCAAAATCCTCTTCGTCAATATCAGAGTACAAATTTAGTACCATATCACCACAACAGTATCGTTTAGTACCAGACCAGTATAGAAGATTTGTTTCAGTACCAGACCAATGTAGATAGTTTTTTCTAATACCAGATGAACACAAAGGTGAATACTGTTGTAGTACCAAAAAAAAACAAAGACTTGTCTAGTACCGGATGAACACAGAGGCAAATATTTGCAGTACTAGAACAACAAAGAGATGTTATCTAGTACCAGAACAACACATAGACAAATATTTGTAGTATCAGAACAACACAAAGATGAATATTTTCAGTACGAGAACAACACAAAGATTTTATTCTGGTACCCAATGAAAATTTGATACGTATTCTGTAGACTGGAACTTTGTAGGCTACATTTTGTAGTGATTACTGGCATCTGTTGTTGCTTGTGGAGGATAACATGTGAATTTATTCTATTGCACGACCATATAGGTAAAACAAAAAACAACACACTGGTACATAAAATCTGAAATTGCAGCGAGAGTAAAAAATAAGGCAAAAGAATTCAATGACTAGGCTCCAAGCTCTGTAACAAGAAGGCAACTGCAGTTGGACATCCCCCTTTAGAGGTGAAAAACATCCTCTTTTTGGAACCAAACAAGCCATTGTTTTCATTGCCACTCCCATTTTATTCAAAACAAGATCCTAACTACTACTTTCATGTGGATTTTTATCGAGCCCATATCAGTTAATGCTCACCGGTATTTTCAATTTTTAGGAGTTTGAAAAACTTAAAGAAAAATCCTTATACTGTCATGTGGATTTTTCTCGAGCCCGGTCAGTTAGTGCTCGCTAGTTTTTTTCAATTTTTAGGAGTCTAAAAAACTTAAAGAAAACTCCTTTTGGCTCCTTTCCCATGAGTAATCTACCAGAGTTGGGTAAAGGAATAAACTCACCTCTGGAAAACGTCCTCTTTATTGCTTATCTACATGAGAACATAATTAGCTTATGCCTTTGTTAGTAACACCACAAAAGAATCAATATCTAACAAACATCTATATGCATGTATGCACAACATTAAATCAAATCACACATCGAAAACTTACCAAATCAAATCACACAATGAGAACCCCTCTTGTTTACCAATTATATTTCTGAATTATGAAGAACTTGACTGGTAAAATCCTCTTTAGTTATAGGCTTATGCTATACTTTCAATTGATTCCCATTCATAACAAAGGAGACCTGATCTTCATCAATAGTATTTGTCTTTATTGAACCATTGTCATAAACTGTGTCTACTTCATAAGGTCCCAACCATCGAGTGGAAAATTTACCTTTAAAATGATTGAACCTACTGTCATATAGAAGGGCCGAATCACTAGACAGAAAAAATTTCTTCTTTATATACTTGTCATGCCATTTGGTCCTTTGTTCTTGAGTAAGTGTAGTCGTCTGTAGAGCATCTTGTCTGATTTCATCAAGTTCATTTAGTTGCAGGATCCTCTGTTTTTAGGATTCATCCAAATCCATTCCCAATTGCATAGCAGTACTGAAGTTTTTACTTGAAATTCTATGGGAAGCAACACCTGCTTCCCATACACTAATTCATAAGGTGTATGGCATGTGGTGTTTCTCCAACTTGTTTTGTAGGCCCATAAAGCTTCAGGCAACTGATCCACCCAATATTTATGGTGCAACTGAACTGTCTTGGTAAGTATAGCCTCTATCACTTTTTTGGTTGATTCTACTTGTTCGTTTTCTTGGGGGTGATAAGGTGAGGATTTCCTATGTTTAATTTGATATTGTTCAATAATATATTTGACCAGATTGGAGGTAAATTGGGTTCCTTGGTCTGTCACTATTTCTCGAGGCACACTAAAATGAGTAAAGATGTATTCGAATAGAAAATAAACAACCGATTGTTCATTTGCATAGTACAAATCTTTAGCCTCTACCCATTTAGTCACATAATATGTACAAAATAGTATATAACTTATTCTTCTAGACATGGCGTTGATAGGGCCTACAAAGTCCACAACCCATTTCTCAAATGGTTCAATTACTACCTGAGCTTGGAGAGACATCTCATCACTTGTAGTTGGTTTTCCCATCCTCTAAAAATCATCACAACTGGCCACATATTTCTTTGCATCCCTGGAAATGGTTGGCCAATAGTATCCTATCTGCAATATTTTGTATGATGTCCTCTTATTAGCAAAATGTCCTCCACATGGGCCATCATGGCAGGATTTGAATATATCATACATCTCATCTTCCCATACACATCTTCTCATCACCAAATCAGGTCCTGTACGGTATAAATAGTCATCATGCCACATATAATTTGCGCTCGACTGAATACACATTTTTTTTTTCTCGGAGGGACAAATTCTGAGGTAATTTCCTTGTTACAAGATAGTTTTCCACATCTGCATACCAAGGAATGTAAGTAGAAATAAAAAACATACTTTCATCTGAAAAATTGCCATCCACTGGGGCATTATCACCTGTAAGAATGAATCTAGATAGGAAATCAACAACAAGGTTATCTTTGACAGGTCTGTCAATGATAGTAATATTGAATTCTTGCAATAGTAGCAACCATCTAGTAACTCTATCATTTTCCATAAGTTTATTCATTAAAAACCTAATAGTTGAATGGTTTCTGTGTACAAAAACCTCATACCATGTTATGTAGTGTATGAATTTAATAATGACATGAACCATCGATAAGAATTCCCTTTTAGTGACAGTGTAATTCACTTCAGTAGGGGAGAGATTTTTGTTGACAAAGTATATAGCACAAGGAAGTTGGTTTTCTCTTTTCCTGGAATGACTCCCAAAGCGGTATCTGAGGCATCAATGCAGATATGAAAGGGAAGAGATCAATTCAGTCCTCTTAACAGAGGGGCACTGGAAATATTTTTCTTTAAAATTTCAAAAGAAATCTGACATTTCTCATCCCAATGGAATTAAACCTCCTTTTCTAATAATTTTAACAGTGGTGTAGTCAAATTTGTGAAATTTTGAATAAATCTCCTGTAATATCCAACATGCCCCAAGAAGATTCTAACTTATTTTTGTGAGCTAGGGATACTGATTTGAGAAATAATGTCAATTTTAGCAGGATATACCCGTATGCCAATATCGCAAATATGATGACTCAAGACAATCCCCTCAGTGAGCATCATTCTATATTTTTCA
>JZKD02S0193208.1:0-22535 GCA_000966675.3 Picea glauca | reverse complement strand
TATTGATTCACCGACTTTCACACAAAGGTTGTATAGGATTCATTAAATGCATTAGATGTAC
Organism: Picea glauca; assembly: GCA_000966675.3. Lineage (NCBI taxonomy): Eukaryota > Viridiplantae > Streptophyta > Pinopsida > Pinales > Pinaceae > Picea > Picea glauca. The sequence goes on along the minus strand of JZKD02S0193208.1, from coordinate 22,474 downwards.
ATGCAACTGAGAATGGGGATCTAAATCACTAGTCCAAAACTTTGGCATTGACTACCTTTAGCTACATGGCTTAAAATCCTCTAAAAATCTCATGGTCTTTAAACAAAATAACCACACCAATTCACTTCGGTGTTTCTATTATATCCCTAAAATGCCCTATTCATGCATGCATAGCATTGGCCCTCTTACTTGCATTTTTTTCCAAAGCACTACTGAGAAGATCTTCTTAAAAAACCATTTTTTGGAAGATGTACGCGCCCTACACCAATACAACCCTCGTACATACGTTTGTTGCACCACTACAACCAGCGTGCATATGCTAGCTGCACCATTACAGCCCGTGTATGCTTGCAAAAGTTGCAAAAAATAAAAATTTGCAAGGAATTCGTTGAAATTCACGGGCTATTGGAGGTTTCCCAACTAATCCACCTGCTATAGCCCATCACCCAACCGAATAACCATCCTTTTGGCATATAAAAGGAGGTGTTGAGGTCTCATTTCCAAGCGAAGCATAAGAACAATGAAACTCTGCCCAATTTCACTTCCCCTCCTTGCCCAAGATATTGTTGCCTTTTGTGAGATATTGCCTCAACATACCCTTATCATCCCCTTCTTCCTCCATTCAACCCATTCCCTTCCATAGAGGTGATCAAAAGGTTGAGAGAAGAATTTCATTCAAGGTGCACTTGGAGCATGGTAAAGAGGAACCCAGACCAGGTTCGTGGAACGATGGCTAGCTCAAATTGTAAGGTATAATCTTTGTATTATGAATACAAGAATCACATTTTCCTATCCCAAATGATGGTGTCTTGAGTACTTTAATTGATTTATACTTGAGATTTTACATATAACCCTAACTTATATATAGAATAGCATGCTTGTAGTTCTTTTTTTTCCTATCTTTGGATGCAGGTCAACCCTGGGAGGAGATGTGCAGTCAGTGGAACTTCCAAGCATGAGGAGATCATCACCAGACATGGGGATCAAAGGTATAGTTACCCGATCTCTTCTTTGTTTTCTTTTTTTATATTAGTTTTGGTATGTTTGGGGTAGTATAGAGAATTGATTAACTTTTAGACAGTTATTCACTCTGTCTACATCTTGAACCCTGGTGTAGTTAAAGGGGGTTTTCCCGCTTGTAGTTTCCTTTCCCCTACTGCGGAGATAAGTGGTATTCTAGTTTGTATTTGCTTCATGCGTATAGAGAAAGTTGTCATATACACTGACATGTTTTTGAAGTTTAACATAAGGTCATCATTTTTTTCAAAATGTAATTTGATAAATAAATTCTAATGTAATTGAAAATTTTAACTGACATCATCGTATTAATTTTGTATATGTTCATAATGTAATTAACATATAAAAAACTATTACATGTAAAACTGCATGCTGGTATGGCAAGAGTGAAATTATTCAATAAAATAATGTAATGAAGTTTGAAAACTTAGGTAAAGTTGAATAATGGAAAATCATGTTCAAATTTTATAAAAGAAAACATGTTTAATATATATAGAGAGAATAATATGAATGTCAACCACTAATAGGATCGGAACAGGTTTATTTATTTTTAATTTAAGAAAAAAAAAATGTGGTTGGACTTCCATTTTTACATATTTTTGTTGGACAATAATAATTTAAGGTAGGTTAACAAACTTAGAGAAACCTTAGTATTCCTTTTTAAGTTTATTTTCACAGATGTGGGAACTCCTAAATAAATTTAGGAATCATATTTAACTTTTGTTGGGTACTTGCACTTTGAATAAGAAAAACATGGACCATGATAATCTTATAGTAATTATCATGAAATTGTAAAGAGAAATCAAGACTCATTGCTAAGTACATCTTCATTATAATCATTTATGTGCCACTTGTGCAAGTCCACCTTATGACCTTAAAGGATTTTGTCTTTATTTGACATCCCACGGTCTTCACAAGTGTTTTCATTATTTAACAAAATAACATGGATGGATGATTACTTTTTTCCATTTATCAATTAATGAGTAAATAGAAGGTTACTATTTAGAAGATTATTTGATTAGAATATTATTAATCATTTTTAAAAGGATATCAGCTAGGTAATATTTATCGACATCTCTATGAAACTTGTCATTTTTTAAAACATATTGATTGATGCATATTGTTTTCTTAATGGAATTTAATTCTATATTACTCTTTGCAAAGAGTTTCGTGACGTTTTCACTTGGTCATACGAGGAAATTATAGGCATTGATTCCTAAATTATTGAGTATTAAATCAAAACTTATGATTCTACTAAGCTGGTTTAGCATAAGCTATTGCGAGTTTTGAAGAAGGTAGTTACTATCAAGGCATAAATTGAAAGATTTCTTCGCAATGTTTTCATCTAGCTGTTTCCCTTAACAGAGTGGGTTTTCAACGCAATTCTCATTGATAAGAAACAAGACATCATATGAGTTTATATTGATTTTAGGGACCTTAATAAATCCTATACAAAGGACAATTATTTGACCTCGTTCATTCAAAAGATTGTCGTTGAATGTGATAGTAATGCGATCTTTTCTTTCATGGATGGTTTATTTGGCTATAATCAGATTCAAATAAAATGGGAAGACTAGCATAAAACTATGTTTATTTGTCCTTGGGGTATATTTTCCTATCGAAAGATGTTGTTTGGTATTAAAAATGTTGGAGCCACTTTCTAGCAGGCCATGACATATGCTTTTCACGACTTCAAACACATTGTTGAAGCATATTTGGATGACTTAGCCACTCAATCCAAGAGTTAAGTTGACCATCCACTTACCTTCATTCCATATTCACTCAATGTCAGTAATATAACATTCATTTGAATCTGCTAGCACTGAGAATCACCCTCATACTGCAAGAGGATAAGCCCAGTACCCATCAAAATGTAAATGGATTAAAATTGGTTTAAGTAGGTGGATTAGCAAGACTCTAAAGAAAGGAAAAGACCACACATATCATTGTGGATCAATGATCGACCATTGGGCTATGGAGTCATAAACAATCTGCTCATTGAAGGCATTTAAGCTCCCTATCAGACAAAAGATTTGTATAATGATGAATAAAAGAATAAGAGAATAACATAAAGACGAATATTCACTTAGCAAAGATCCTCTCTGCAAAGAGAATTTAGATGTGTCTGAACCTATCTACAAAGAGAATTTAGATGTGTCTGAATAGTAAACAATGATAAATAGGCAAGATTACAACAGATCCTCTACTGCATCAGGAATCTATCAATCAAAGTCAAATTTTAATCCTTAAAATCAACAATACTTTCAAACAAGATGAAGAATAGAACAGAGAACATAGAAAACAAATATGATGAAACTATGAATCTTCAATAACATACAATTTACAACCCCATGCTCCTCCGGCTTACAAACTGAAATATACAGTCATAAACATTTCTCAAAACCTCCTCCGGTCTTGGGTCGAATCCCCCCTCTCCTTTTCATATCATTCATCTGATGCATTTATAATCAAAATAGTCCACCAGTGCTAGGAGTGTGAGCTAGCCTTCCTATCCTAGGATTCTCTAGTCTCGTGTGTCTTCTCTTGTCTATCATGTTCCTTCTGTCAGAATGAAACTTTGATCAGTATGGGCTTGTAGGAAAAACTACCCTCTGTGGTACTTTGGGCTAACAGTTTCATGTCTCGTCGGTTAGACCCTCCATGCTTCCATTTAAAGGGGTAGTCGATTGTTCAACCACCAGTCCTTCATTCGTTAACTAATTTCTCCTTGGGATCAAGACGAGGCCTAACGCCTAGTTTTTTACCACGCGTTGCTCTCGGATTGGACCCTATATAAGCACGTGATTACAGAAGTTTCTAAGGGTGGTTTGGATCCACACCGCTCCAACCCTCGCAATCCACCACCAACTACCACGTACCTATTTATCTATATTGTGGTTTTGATTGCGAGACCACTCTAAGATTTTAGCGCTCAAGCACTTTTTGTCCCCTCAATGAAGTGTGGTCGTCACTCTTGTCGCAATCCGTGATCTGGGAACACCCTGCTTTTGCTGCCATGAGCTAATCTTGGATGGACCCTACATCAGCACGTGATTGAAGAAGTTGTCAAGGGCAGTTTGGGTCCACATCGCTTGGACCCCCGCAATCCACCACCAACTACCACATACCTCTTCCACTATACCATGGTTTCGATTACGGGACCGCTCTATAATTTTAACATTCGAGCATGTTCCTTCCCCACAATGAAGTGTGGTCGTCGATCTGTTGCAATTTGTGATCTGGGTAACCCTTCTATTTTAGCGCCCCCACTAAAATTTATCTGTCTGCCAACTCCAGAATCCTTTTAACCATGTTTAGAGATGGATCCAATTTTGGCGCTTGGGGGTTTCGAATGTTGAGAAACAACATCTCTCGGAGGACGATCTCTCAAATCTGACATGGTGGCCTGGCGTCATTGTGATGTCACAACTACTGATGGATGACCTCCATGTGTCTTCGGCACTTCAACGCTTTGGGCTTTGGGAGTTTTGGATTGTGACGCATGAAAAACTCCCGGAGTGGTATGGGTCTGGAGTGACGTGGTGGCCTGATGCTATATGATGTCACAACTACTGATGGATGAGTGCCATGTGTCTTCAAAGATTCGGACTTTGGGAGTTTTGGATTGTGAAGCATGAAAAACTCCCATAGTGGTATGGGATCGGAGTGACGTGGTGGCCTGACGCTATATGATGTCAAAGTTACAAATGGATGAGCACCATATGTTGAGTTGGAAAACACTCATGGGGTGGTAGGACCTGAATCGACATGGCAGCCTGACGTCACTTTGGGACTTCGGCTCTTTGGGACTTCGGGATGTTCGGATAGAAATCTCTCGAAGTAAATTTCTCCTGGTTGACATGGCAACCTCTCGTTACTTTGGGACTTCAAGTTCGGGAGATTTTGAATGCGAGCATTAATATCTCCCGAAGTGACTTTCTCCCGGTTGACGTGGTAGCCTCTCGTTACTTCAACACTTTGGGCTTCGGGAGATTTTGAACGCGGGCATAAATATCTCCCGAAGTGACTTTCTCCCGATTGACGTGGCAACCTCTCGTTACTTTGGGACTTCGGGATTCAAGAGATTTTGAACGCGGGCATGAATATCTCCCGAAGTGACTTTCTTTCAGTTGATGTGGCAGCCTCTTGTCACTTCGGGACTTCAAGACTTTGGCACTTCTGTCTAGTCGCTAATCCTTGCGCAATTTTTGAAACTCTGAATGCATGAGAGTTGTAATGTCCCAGGCCATCCATGTCGGGCCACGCTACGCCAGAGAACTCTTTCGTTCTCTCTGTGGAACATACTGTAACATACCCAGCATCCAAACTGAGCTATGCCACATAAATTGTTCGAACTGCATGCAATTAAAACATATACACACACAAAACTCTTGCGAAAGATTTATATATAAAATATAAACAGACAAATATGTTTTGTAAATGCACGGATTCACACTTAAATAACGGTAAACATATAAATATAGCATATACAGGAAATACCCATAAATATAAACATAGTTATAAATCATACACAGGATAAATCCATAAAAATAAGCACCTAAATAGCAATGCAGCATGTAAATTTATCACATAATTGAAACTTATCTTGGTAAGAATGTCACCAACTTCATGCAGACCTTCCATGAACCTCCCAGCCTTATACCACACTGCTCATCACTCTCATCAGTGGGTCACCCCCGAGCTGGGACTAAACTCCACCCGGGTAAACGGATTCCTAACCAGGCTAATGGCTCGTAGACAACACGAAAGACTCTGTCACAGGTGCTCACTTAACTAACAGCCTACAATCCCTCATTCCCCACATGTCTGTCCCACCCCAGGAAGTGTTCCCCTTCTCTTCTCAACAGTCCTTCGGCTGCCCCACTTCCCTTCCAGGGCTTCAATAATAGGTCGGACAGGAAGTCTCAAAGCCCTACAGGTGCAATTTAGCACCTTCAGGAAATCAATTCCCCAACAATTCTCTCACCCATAGAGAAATCACTCACGGGCCTGACAACCCGTCTCTTTAATATCCCACGGGCCTGACAACCCGTCTCTTCAATATCCCACGGGCCTGACAACCCGCTTCTTCAGTCCATCTCCCAATCTAACCAACTACACAAACAGATATGGCTTTGGATATCGGTTCAGGTACAATGACATGCAATTATGGAGGATAGTTGACTGCGTGAGTGAAATATCATGGTATGGTTGAATGGATCACTGAATGATGGATGAATGCTGGAGGAAATGATGGGAAGAATGATGGGAAATGAACTAAGTCCCAACAATATGTATGCATTTCCCCAACTTGGCACTTGTCATGTTGGGAGTTACTTTAGCCCACTTGTCCCCAACTTTGGAACTTAGGATAAAATAATTAACAATACTTTACACCTTAAAGAAATATTAATATAATATTCATTTTTGTCCTAAGCTCCCTAGCTTAGCCCTTTTCCTTAAATTTTATCCCCACCCTTTCCCCTACTAGTGGAGTTTAGTCCCCCATACTCTTTTATCGTGGTTGGTCTGCGTGCATCGATGTATTTTATATGAATGATGAGATGTATACAAAAATAGGCGCACTGGCCTTTAGCATCTAGGCTCTCTAACCTAATTCAAAACATAAGCATCCTAGCTTATAATAACTGGCTCACCAGCCTATAAAACACAACATATACAGAATGGCATCCTGGCCTCAAAACCGTGTGCACTTAAGAAAACTGTGCACGGTATCCTGGGATGTGCCCATTCATCATTTTTACTACGCAATACATGCACACACTACACCATGGAAGATGCAATCCAAAAATATATAAAACATCTCACCAGCGTAAGTACATTATTACATTTACAGTTGGGGTTCGACTTGGGGATATTACAATCCCCTCCTCTTATTTATGCATTGTCCTCGGTGCATTATATACCACATGCCATTCAAATTATTTAAAATATCCAAGCTTTAGCTATTGGAATATTGTTATCCATCTAGTGCTCTACATTCTGGCACCAATTCTCATCCTCATATTGCAACTGGAAGTCAATTACTCTATTCCATAGAGTTTCTTCAGGAAATAATTCAGCTCATTGTTCCTTATTGCATGCTTCCATTAAGACTCATTGAAGAAGCAACTGGTTGTAGGTCCACGACGTTCCACCCAACCTTAAATATTACTGTTGAAAAACTCTCAGCAGTGTGCCAGCCCCGAGCAGGGTTATGACTCCATCAGGGCAATGGCTTCCCAAGATAACCATGGGCCACAATCAACATCAACATAGTCTAATTCAAGGTGCCAAAACTCAGCATCACTCCAACCAACAGTCTCTCTTCCCCACATGCTTGTACAAACCAAGGTAGTATGTACCTTCACTGTCCAACAATTCATCGGCTGCTCAACATCCCTTCCAAGTCTCCAGCACAGGCCGAACAGGAAGTCTCAGAGCACCGTGGCTCCAGGAGTTCCAACTTTAACCAATATCATCGCATTTACATCACACATGCAATTATCATGAGACAACATAAAATAATTCATTTAGGAACTCAAACTTAGTTCAAAGGGAATTCAACTTTCCCCCAAAACATGAAATTATATTTCATAAATTTTTCATCGTTGTTGGAATAATAGAAGGTATTCTTCCTTATGGCTTTCAGCAAGCACCATGCTAAATACCATTTTTCCTGCAATGATTATATATTGCATACAACCAACAGATTGTCGGTATTTTATGTACATCATAATTCATCATGGACATCACCTTATGCCATGATCTTAGATTTTCCTGCACCTAGTAATTCAATCACAATTACCAAACACTTTAACCAAATAGAATGACACATCATTCTATGCATATGCATGTTCATAATTAATAACAATAAGTTCATTTCTTCAATTCTCTGAATATGAATTTTTTTGTAGTCACTATTCATGTGACTACCTGAATTGCAACTTTCCTATTGTAATGTTTAACAGTTTCTGAAATGTTCTCAACTTCCTAAGTTAGCAACATTTCAACCATTAGTATAATTATTTCCATGCAAAAACATATATACATGCACTCACAAAATGAATTCAACAAAATGCATTTAAGTATACAATTCCATCATGTATGAGTGCAACTCTGCCACTTACTAGGCATGAGTACAACTCTCAATGCCTACTTATTCAATGCACCTTTGCATTGATTTTCAGAATGATCTTTATCTAAGTCATGTATCTCAGTATCCATAAATTGGAAATCTAGCCAATTTCTTGATACATCTCCACACACTTCCCATTGTCATCACAATTACTTGGATGCCTTCCTTTTCGGCCTAAACACTACACCAAGAATACAATTTTGTGGTGTTTACTAGTGTTAGAAAAAAGGTTGCAGTCCAAGTTTTATTTAATGGTAGGAAGATCATTGTGTATTTGTGTGGCACATAACCTTTCTATAACCATAACTTTCCATATCCAACCATGTCCTGGTCTCATACATGACTAGCTTTCTTAGCATCATTCCTATAACCAATTCTTATATTTTATCTTCTTTGGTTATTGCCTCATAACCAAATAAACATGACATGCTACTTATGTCAGTGTGTGCATTCAAAATTTAAAAGCCTTGATAGCTATAATAGGCCTCTAGCCTTTACCACACCTAGTGGTAACTTAATCATGTCAATGCACTTTAAACAATACCATACAACGTATTATAAAATTCAATTTGGGGAAATTTTTACCTGGATTTCCCTTTTCCAATTATGCAATATAATTCCCAAAAGATAAATACTTGCCTGCATGGCTTCCATTAAACGAATTTGATGCTCCCTGATTAGGTGACGACAGTAGAATTTCTCATGCTTCTTTATCAACCTTATAATCAACATTCCAACCTTATGTTGCTTCCTTCCATGTGCAACAACATTATCAGCAACACTTGCAAATATGCAAGCATTTCCACTCTTTATGGTTGTCCCAACAAGCCATAAAATACCTGCTACTACAGTAATTGCAGCAACTTATTTTCCCATGTATCACCTTTCCTTGTTTATCCCAGAAGTTTTCCATTCTTCCAGATTCTTGAATCTTCATGTGCTCTTCACTGTAACCATTGTGCATGATTATTTCTGGTCTAAGCACTTTCTAGCCAAATCACTCTTGGCTTCCTTTTCTCTTCCATCCAAATACTAAACTATTATTAACCTTCCACTTTTATTTACTTCTTGGACCATCTATCCCAAATCAAACTTGGGTGAATTATAATTCCAAACATGTTGGTTTATAGACTTTGGATCTTCAACATCCATTTATTTTTCGAACTGAACTACTTCAACTCTTTATGGACTGAATACTTTAGTATTTGGGTTTTCTTCCACCCTTATCCACAACTTGCCAACTAGACTCAAACTTGGCTTGCATAGTCAATCTCATATCATACTATAGGGATGCACATATGCCTCCTTCTCTAGCTGCATAGAAATAATTAAAATCACTTAATATTGATTTTAATTTACCAACACAATTTCAAGTGATACTTCCACCCCCTGGAAATGTCATTCATGGATCTATGCCACTTGAGATGGATTCTTCTCGTGAACCATCTCTTTTACATTCGAAACCATGCATAGAACCATTTTCTTCTTCATGGTTCTTTACTGACTCTCTACAGAGATTCATTTCACTTTTAAGTCTTTCTTGGCTTTGACATCTCCATGCTATTGTGGAAATATNGTTTCGAATGTTGAGAAACAACATCTCTCGGAGGACGATCTCTCAAATCTGACATGGTGGCCTGGCATCATTGTGATGTCACAACTACTGATGGATGACCTCCATGTGTCTTCGGCACTTCAACGCTTTGGGCTTTGGGAGTTTTGGATTGTGACGCATGAAAAAATCCCGGAGTGGTATGGGTCTGGAGTGACGTGGTGGCCTGATGCTATATGATGTCACAACTACTGATGGATGAGCGCCATGTGTCTTCAAAGATTCAGACTTTGGGAGTTTTGGATTGTGAAGCATGAAAAAATCCCATAGTGGTATGGGATCGGAGTGACGTGGTGGCCTGACGCTATATGATGTCATAGTTACAAATGGATGAGCACCATATGTTGAGTTGGAAAACACTCATGGAGTGGTAGGACCTGAATCGACATGGCAACCTGACGTCACTTTGGGACTTCGGCTCTTTGGGACTTCGGGATGTTCGGATAGAAATCTCTCGAAGTAAATTTCTCCTGGTTGACATGGCAACCTCTCGTTACTTTGGGACTTCAAGTTCGGGAGATTTTGAATGCGAGCATTAATATCTCCCGAAGTGACTTTCTCCCGGTTGACGTGGTAGCCTCTCGTTACTTCAACACTTTGGGCTTCGGGAGATTTTGAACGCGGGCATAAATATCTCCCGAAGTGACTTTCTCCCGATTGACGTGGCAACCTCTCGTTACTTTGGGACTTCGGGATTCAAGAGATTTTGAACGCGGGCATGAATATCTCCCGAAGTGACTTTCTTTCAGTTGATGTGGCAGCCTCTTGTCACTTCGGGACTTCAAGACTTTGGCACTTCTGTCTAGTCGCTAATCCTTGCGCAATTTTTGAAACTCTGAATGCATGAGAGTTGTAATGTCCCAGGCCATCCATGTCGGGCCACGCTACGCCAGAGAACTCTTTCGTTCTCTCTGTGGAACATACTGTAACATACCCAGCATCCAAACTGAGCTATGCCACATAAATTGTTCGAACTGCATGCAATTAAAACATATACACACACAAAACTCTTGCGAAAGATTTATATATAAAATATAAACAGACAAATATGTTTTGTAAATGCACGGATTCACACTTAAATAACGGTAAACATATAAATATAGCATATACAGGAAATACCCATAAATATAAACATAGTTATAAATCATACACAGGATAAATCCATAAAAATAAGCACCTAAATAGCAATGCAGCATGTAAATTTATCACATAATTGAAACTTATCTTGGTAAGAATGTCACCAACTTCATGCAGACCTTCCATGAACCTCCCAGCCTTATACCACACTGCTCATCACTCTCATCAGTGGGTCACCCCCGAGCTGGGACTAAACTCCACCCGGGTAAACGGATTCCTAACCAGGCTAATGGCTCGTAGACAACACGAAAGACTCTGTCACAGGTGCTCACTTAACTAACAGCCTACAATCCCTCATTCCCCACATGTCTGTCCCACCCCAGGAAGTGTTCCCCTTCTCTTCTCAACAGTCCTTCGGCTGCCCCACTTCCCTTCCAGGGCTTCAATAATAGGTCGGACAGGAAGTCTCAAAGCCCTACAGGTGCAATTTAGCACCTTCAGGAAATCAATTCCCCAACAATTCTCTCACCCATAGAGAAATCACTCACGGGCCTGACAACCCGTCTCTTTAATATCCCACGGGCCTGACAACCCGTCTCTTCAATATCCCACGGGCCTGACAACCCGCTTCTTCAGTCCATCTCCCAATCTAACCAACTACACAAACAGATATGGCTTTGGATATCGGTTCAGGTACAATGACATGCAATTATGGAGGATAGTTGACTGCGTGAGTGAAATATCATGGTATGGTTGAATGGATCACTGAATGATGGATGAATGCTGGAGGAAATGATGGGAAGAATGATGGGAAATGAACTAAGTCCCAACAATATGTATGCATTTCCCCAACTTGGCACTTGTCATGTTGGGAGTTACTTTAGCCCACTTGTCCCCAACTTTGGAACTTAGGATAAAATAATTAACAATACTTTACACCTTAAAGAAATATTAATATAATATTCATTTTTGTCCTAAGCTCCCTAGCTTAGCCCTTTTCCTTAAATTTTATCCCCACCCTTTCCCCTACTAGTGGAGTTTAGTCCCCCATACTCTTTTATCGTGGTTGGTCTGCGTGCATCGATGTATTTTATATGAATGATGAGATGTATACAAAAATAGGCGCACTGGCCTTTAGCATCTAGGCTCTCTAACCTAATTCAAAACATAAGCATCCTAGCTTATAATAACTGGCTCACCAGCCTATAAAACACAACATATACAGAATGGCATCCTGGCCTCAAAACCGTGTGCACTTAAGAAAACTGTGCACGGTATCCTGGGATGTGCCCATTCATCATTTTTACTACGCAATACATGCACACACTACACCATGGAAGATGCAATCCAAAAATATATAAAACATCTCACCAGCGTAAGTACATTATTACATTTACAGTTGGGGTTCGACTTGGGGATATTACAATCCCCTCCTCTTATTTATGCATTGTCCTCGGTGCATTATATACCACATGCCATTCAAATTATTTAAAATATCCAAGCTTTAGCTATTGGAATATTGTTATCCATCTAGTGCTCTACATTCTGGCACCAATTCTCATCCTCATATTGCAACTGGAAGTCAATTACTCTATTCCATAGAGTTTCTTCAGGAAATAATTCAGCTCATTGTTCCTTATTGCATGCTTCCATTAAGACTCATTGAAGAAGCAACTGGTTGTAGGTCCACGACGTTCCACCCAACCTTAAATATTACTGTTGAAAAACTCTCAGCAGTGTGCCAGCCCCGAGCAGGGTTATGACTCCATCAGGGCAATGGCTTCCCAAGATAACCATGGGCCACAATCAACATCAACATAGTCTAATTCAAGGTGCCAAAACTCAGCATCACTCCAACCAACAGTCTCTCTTCCCCACATGCTTGTACAAACCAAGGTAGTATGTACCTTCACTGTCCAACAATTCATCGGCTGCTCAACATCCCTTCCAAGTCTCCAGCACAGGCCGAACAGGAAGTCTCAGAGCACCGTGGCTCCAGGAGTTCCAACTTTAACCAATATCATCGCATTTACATCACACATGCAATTATCATGAGACAACATAAAATAATTCATTTAGGAACTCAAACTTAGTTCAAAGGGAATTCAACTTTCCCCCAAAACATGAAATTATATTTCATAAATTTTTCATCGTTGTTGGAATAATAGAAGGTATTCTTCCTTATGGCTTTCAGCAAGCACCATGCTAAATACCATTTTTCCTGCAATGATTATATATTGCATACAACCAACAGATTGTCGGTATTTTATGTACATCATAATTCATCATGGACATCACCTTATGCCATGATCTTAGATTTTCCTGCACCTAGTAATTCAATCACAATTACCAAACACTTTAACCAAATAGAATGACACATCATTCTATGCATATGCATGTTCATAATTAATAACAATAAGTTCATTTCTTCAATTCTCTGAATATGAATTTTTTTGTAGTCACTATTCATGTGACTACCTGAATTGCAACTTTCCTATTGTAATGTTTAACAGTTTCTGAAATGTTCTCAACTTCCTAAGTTAGCAACATTTCAACCATTAGTATAATTATTTCCATGCAAAAACATATATACATGCACTCACAAAATGAATTCAACAAAATGCATTTAAGTATACAATTCCATCATGTATGAGTGCAACTCTGCCACTTACTAGGCATGAGTACAACTCTCAATGCCTACTTATTCAATGCACCTTTGCATTGATTTTCAGAATGATCTTTATCTAAGTCATGTATCTCAGTATCCATAAATTGGAAATCTAGCCAATTTCTTGATACATCTCCACACACTTCCCATTGTCATCACAATTACTTGGATGCCTTCCTTTTCGGCCTAAACACTACACCAAGAATACAATTTTGTGGTGTTTACTAGTGTTAGAAAAAAGGTTGCAGTCCAAGTTTTATTTAATGGTAGGAAGATCATTGTGTATTTGTGTGGCACATAACCTTTCTATAACCATAACTTTCCATATCCAACCATGTCCTGGTCTCATACATGACTAGCTTTCTTAGCATCATTCCTATAACCAATTCTTATATTTTATCTTCTTTGGTTATTGCCTCATAACCAAATAAACATGACATGCTACTTATGTCAGTGTGTGCATTCAAAATTTAAAAGCCTTGATAGCTATAATAGGCCTCTAGCCTTTACCACACCTAGTGGTAACTTAATCATGTCAATGCACTTTAAACAATACCATACAACGTATTATAAAATTCAATTTGGGGAAATTTTTACCTGGATTTCCCTTTTCCAATTATGCAATATAATTCCCAAAAGATAAATACTTGCCTGCATGGCTTCCATTAAACGAATTTGATGCTCCCTGATTAGGTGACGACAGTAGAATTTCTCATGCTTCTTTATCAACCTTATAATCAACATTCCAACCTTATGTTGCTTCCTTCCATGTGCAACAACATTATCAGCAACACTTGCAAATATGCAAGCATTTCCACTCTTTATGGTTGTCCCAACAAGCCATAAAATACCTGCTACTACAGTAATTGCAGCAACTTATTTTCCCATGTATCACCTTTCCTTGTTTATCCCAGAAGTTTTCCATTCTTCCAGATTCTTGAATCTTCATGTGCTCTTCACTGTAACCATTGTGCATGATTATTTCTGGTCTAAGCACTTTCTAGCCAAATCACTCTTGGCTTCCTTTTCTCTTCCATCCAAATACTAAACTATTATTAACCTTCCACTTTTATTTACTTCTTGGACCATCTATCCCAAATCAAACTTGGGTGAATTATAATTCCAAACATGTTGGTTTATAGACTTTGGATCTTCAACATCCATTTATTTTTCGAACTGAACTACTTCAACTCTTTATGGACTGAATACTTTAGTATTTGGGTTTTCTTCCACCCTTATCCACAACTTGCCAACTAGACTCAAACTTGGCTTGCATAGTCAATCTCATATCATACTATAGGGATGCACATATGCCTCCTTCTCTAGCTGCATAGAAATAATTAAAATCACTTAATATTGATTTTAATTTACCAACACAATTTCAAGTGATACTTCCACCCCCTGGAAATGTCATTCATGGATCTATGCCACTTGAGATGGATTCTTCTCGTGAACCATCTCTTTTACATTCGAAACCATGCATAGAACCATTTTCTTCTTCATGGTTCTTTACTGACTCTCTACAGAGATTCATTTCACTTTTAAGTCTTTCTTGGCTTTGACATCTCCATGCTATTGTGGAAATATNTGGCGCTAAATTTATCCTGCACACCAACACGCCAACATTTTTTTCCGCACGCGCACCCACACACCAACATTTTTCCGCGTGGTACCAATTTTTAGTGCGCGCACCCGCACACTAAGATTTTTCTGTGCGGTACCAAAATTTAGTGCGCACACCCGCACACTAACATTTTTTCCGTGCAGTGCTGAACTTTACCTATCACAAGCTTTTCACTGCGCCACATACATTTTTAGTGCACCCAACTGCGCACATTCACCTTTATGCGCATCGATTCCTCGTGAATTCCGCTGTAAAAATTGGGGATTTTTGCTAAATTTTTCCCAATTTACCATAGACATTCTGCAACTATGAAATTTCCCTAATTTCACCTCGATAGCACCAGCTCAACCTCTGCGACAACAAACCGTTGTGGGTTGACATTTCTGGGACGAATTTTTCCCAAAATCAATTCATGAATTGAGAATTTTAATTACTAAATTCGCTCCATCTGTCATGGCTTCACTATAACTTCAAATTCGACCAATTCCAGGTCTGAATTTGCTAGAATAGATATTAAACCAATAATATCTCACCACATGGCCGAATTTCTCAATTTTCCCATGAATTAAACAACAGAAATTGGGGCTTTTCCCAATTCCACACATTTTTTGTTACTTTTTACCATGGACACTATGTAACTCGAAATTTAGCCACTTCGAAATAGATTCTTTGTGAAATTTCACTTCAACTCAACTTCTTCGACCCATCCAGGCTCAGCATTGAAAATTGAAGCTCTGATACCATATTGTAACGTCCCCGACCATCCATGTTAGGCCACGCTACGCCAAAGAACTCTTATGTTCTTTCTGCGGAACATACTGTAACATACCCGACATCCAAACTGAGCTATGCCACATAAAAATTTTGAACTGCATGTAATTAAAACCTATACACACATAGAACTCTTGTGGAAGCTTTATATATAAAATGTAAACTGACAAATATGTTCTGTCAATGCACGGATTCACACTGAAATAATGGTAAACATAGACATACAACATATACAGGAAATACCCATAAATATAAACACAGTTATAAATCATACATAGGATAAATCCATAAAAATAAGCACGTAAATAGCAATGCAGGATGTAAATTTATCACACAATTGACACTTATCTTGGTAAGAATGTCACCAACTGTGTGCAGAACTTCCACAAACCTCCCAGCCTTAGACCAAGCTGTTCATCACTCTTAGCAATGGGTCACCCCCGAGTTGGGACTAAACTCCACCCGGGCAAAGGGATTCCTAAGAAGGCTAATGGCTCGTAGACAACTGGAAAGACTCCGTCACAGGTTCTCACTCAACTAATAGACTATAGTCCCTCATTCCCCACATGCCTTTCCCACCCCAGGAAGTGTTCCCCTTCTCTTCTTAACAGTCCTTCGGCTGCCCCACTTCCCTTCCAGGGCTTCAGCAACAGGTCGGACAGGAAGTCTCAGAGCCCTGTAGCTGCAGCTTAGCACCTTCAGGAAATCAGTTCCCCAACAATTCTCTCACCCAGAGATAAATCAATCACGAGCGTGACAACCCACCTCTTCAATATCCCATGGGCCTGACAACCCACTTCTTCAGTCCAACTACCAAGCTAACCAGCTACACAAACAAATATGGCTCTCGATACCAGTTCAAGTATAGTGACATGAAATTATGGAGGATATTTGATTGCGTGAGTGAAATATCATGGTATGGTTGAATGGATCATTGAATGATGGATGAATGCTAGAGGAAATTATGGGAAGAATGATGGGAAATGAACTAAGTCCCAACAATATGTATGCATGTCCCCAACTTGACACTTGTCATGTTGGGAGCTACTTTGGCCCACTTGTCCACAACTTTGGAACTTAGGATAAAATAATTACCCATACTTTATACCTTAAAGAAATATTAATATAATATTCCTTTTTGGCTTAAGCTCCCTAGCTTAGCCCTTTTCCTTAAATTTTAGCCCCACCCTTTCCCCTACTAGTGGATTTTAGTCCCCCATACTCTTTTATCATGGTCGGTTTGGACGCAGCGATGTATTTTATATTAATGATGCGATCTATACAAAAATAGGCGCACTGACCTTCAACATCTAAGATCTCTAGCTTAATTTGAAACATAAGCATCCTAGCTTATAATAACTGGATCACCAGTCTGTAAAACACAACATATACACGAAGGCTTCCTAGCCTCAAAATCCCACGTGCTTAAGAAAATTGTGTGTGGTATCCTGGAATGTGCCCATTCATCATTTTTACTACGCAGTACATGCACGCACTACACCATGGAAGATGCATGCCAAAAATATATAAAAAATCTCACCAACTTAAGTACATTATTACATTTACAGTTGGGGTTCGACTTGGGGATGTTACAATCCCCTCCCCTTATTTATGCACTATCCTCGGTGCATTATATACCATGTACCATTCAAATTATTTAAAATATCCAAGCTTTATCTATTGGAATCTTGTTATCCATATGGTGCTCTACTTTCCGGCACCAATTCTCGTACTCATATTGCAATTGGAAGTCAATTTCTCTATTCCATAGAGTTGCTTCAGTAAATAATTCAGCTCATTGTTCCTTATTACCTGCTTCAATTAAACCTCATTGAAACAAAAACTAGTTGTAGGTCCATGACGTTCCACCCAACCGTAAATATTATTGTTGATAAACTCTCAACAGTGTTCCAGCCCCGAGCAGGGCTATGACTCCATCAGGGCAATGGCTTCCCAAGATAACCATGGCCCATAATCAACATCAACATAGTCTAATCCAAGGTGCCAAAACTCAACAACACTCCAACCAACAGTCTCTCTTCCCCGCATGCATGTACAACCCAAGGTAGTATGCACCTTCACTGTCCAACAGTTCATCGATTTCTCAACATCCCTTCCAGGGCTCTAGCAAAGGCCAGACAGGAAGTATCAGAGCATTGTGGCTCCAGGAATTCCATCTTTAACCAATATCATCTCATATGCATCACACATGCAATTATCATGAGAGAACATAAAAGAATTCATTTAGGAATTCAAACTTAGTTCAAAGGGAATTCAACTTTTCCCCAAAACATGAAATTCTATTTCATAAATTTTTCATCGTTGTTGGAATAATAGAAGGTAGTCCTCCTTATGGATTTCAACAAGTACCATGCTAAATACCATTTTTTCTGCAATGATTATATATTGCATACAACCAACAGATTGTCAGTATTTTATGTACATCATAATTCATCATGGACTTCACCTTATGCCATGATATTAGAATTTCCTGCACCTAGTAATTCAATCACAATTACCAAACAATTCAACCAAATAGAATGACTCATCATTATATGCACATCATGTTCATAATTAATAACAATAAGTTCATTTCTTCAATTCTCTGAATAGGAAATTTTTTGTAGTCACTATTCCTGTGACTACCTGAGTTGCAACTTTCCTGTTGTAATGTTTAACACTTCCTGAAATGTTCTCAACTTCCTGAGTTAGCAACATTTCAACCATTAGTATAATTATTTCCATGCAAAAACATATATACATGCACTCACAAAATGAATTCAGAAAAATGCATTTAAGTATACAATTTCATCATGTATGAGTGCAACTCTGCCACTTACTAGGCATGAGTGCAACTTTGCCACTTACTAGGCACAAGTGCAACTCTCAATGCCTACTTATTCAATGCACCTTTGCATTGATTTTCAGAATGATCTTTATCTAAGTCATGTATGTCACCATCCATAAATTGGAAATCTGGCCAATTTCTTGACACATTTCCACACACTTCCCATTGTCATCACAATTACTTGGATGCCTTCCTTTTCGGCCTGAACACTACACCAATAATACAATTATGTGGTGTTTACTAGTGTTAGCAAAAAGGTTGCAATCCAAATTTAATTTAATGGTAAGAATATCATTGGGTATTTGTGTGGCACATAACCTTTCTATAACCATAACTTGCCATATCCAACCATGTCCTAGTCTCATACATGACTAGATTTCTTAGCATCATTCTTATAACCAATTCTTATCTTTTATTTTCTTTGGTTATTGCCTCATAACCAAATAAACATGACATACAAATTATGTGAGTGTGTGCATTCAAAAGTTAAAATCTTTGATAGCTATAACATGCCTCTAGCCTTTACCACACCTAGTGGTAACTTAATCATGTCAATGCACTTTAAGCAATACCATACAACATATTATAAAATTCAATTTGGGGAAATTTTTACTCGGATTTCCCTTTTGAAATTATGCAACATAATTCTCAAAAGATAAATACGTACGTGCATGGATGCCATTAAACGAATTTAATGTTACCTGATTAGTTGATGACAGTAGAAGTTCTCATGCTTCTCTATCATCCTTATAATCAACATTCCAACCCTTTGTTGCTTCCTTCCATGTGCAACAAAAGTATCAACAACACTTGCAAACGTGCAAGAATTTCCACTCTTTATGGTTGTCCCATATACAGGAACCATGCTACAAGGTTCCAAAGAAACCATGAGAAAACTCTGCTCTTCATCATCTTCGCTGGGATATTCATCAAAATTTGTTTTTTTTTGGTCAATATTTGAAACAAATTCTTTAACATAAGTAGGGCTACCAAAAACATATGTTTCAAGAACAAAAATATCCTCTACATTTTCTTCATAAGAACAACAAACAAAATCTGCCTTCAATTTTGAAAATCTAGGAAAAAACAGAGAGGAATCTTCCCTAGTTTTTTAACTAACTTATCATTTATCTCAGCTTCATAGTCAGGAGAAATATCTATTCATGTATACACTTGCTCTTCGACATCGGAATATTCAATAGAGACATGTTGATATTCATGAACATTTAAAACAACAGATACATCTGATATGATGCCAGATGCTTCGATGTTATTTCTATCATAATGAATATCATTCAACACCTCTTGATCTTCATGGAAAATGATTTCTTCCACAATAAATGCTTCATCACAAATCTAGTTTTTGTGACTAGCAGAATCTTTATGAAGCAAAGAAAACTTATCACAACAATTTTCTTAAAGATACTCAGCTGAAAAATACTCTTTACAAAACGAATTAAAAGTTGCATGAAAACTTGTCAAAGAGTTGATGCTTGCAATGGGAAGAGATCGACACCAATCATGAGCAATCCCCTTTAACGAATACCCAAAATCTTAATCTGAACATCTTCATGCACAATATGAAGTTGATGACTAAAATATTGAAAATCCATCAAATGTCCAGCTGGTACCTCCCACTCTTCTCCTCGAAATTTAGGAAGGCTACGTTCCCATTCATCTCTACTAGGCTCTAGATTAGGGAAACCAACTATTTTTGAAAAATCACAGAAAACATACCTCTGAGCTAAAATCTTTTCCATTTCAAACCAATGACATTGCCAATAGATTTCGGAACAATGGAGTCGCCATGGTGAAAGATGAGAAGTCATAAAATTGTGTCCACATTCAGTTGACCATCTAAAAATGGATCCCTTCATTGTCGTTCTCCCAAGGAAGATATCTTCACTTTCATCTCCGACAGCTATGCCATTGATGTTAGGAATGAGAATCACCCTCAGACTGCAAGAGGATAAGCCCAATACCCATCAAAATGTAAATGGATTAAAATTGGTTTGAGTAGGTGGATCAAAAAGACTCTAAAGAAAGGAAAAGACAACAAATATCACTACATATCAGTGATGGACCATTAGGCTATGGAGTCATAAACAGTCTGCTCATTGAAGGCATTTAAGCTCCCTATCAGACAAAATATTTTTATAATGATGAAGAGAAGAATAAAAGAATAACATAAATATGAATATTCACTTACCAGATGGTAGAGATCCTCTCTGCAAAGAGAATTTAGATGTGTCTGAACAGTAAACAATGATAAATAGGAAAGCTTATAGTAGATCCTCTACCGCATCAGGAATCTATCAATCAAAGGTAAATTTTAATCCTTAAAAGAAGTAATACGTTCAAACAAGATGAAGAATAGAACATAGAACATAGAAGACAAATCTGATGAAACGGCTCATATGAATCTTCAATAACATACAATTTACAGCCCCATGCCCCTCCGACTTACAAACTGAAATATACAGTCATAAACATTTCTCAAAACCTCCTCTGGTCTCGGTTCGAACCCCTCCTCTCCTTTTCATATCATTCATCTAATTCATTTATAATCAAAACAATCCTTTAGTGGTAGGAGTGCGAGATAGCCTTCATATCCTAGGATTCTCCAATGTCATGTGTCTTCTCTTGTCTGTCATGTTCCTTCTGTCAGAAGGAAACTCTGATCAGTATGGGCCTACAGGAAAAACTTCCCTCTGTGGTACTTCGGGCTGACAGTTTCCTGTCTCGTCGGCCAAACCCTCCATGCTTCCATTTAAGGGGTAGTCGAATGTTCAACCATCGGTCCTTCTTTCGTTAACTTATTTCTCCTTGGGATCAGGATGAGGCCTAACGCCTAGTTTGTTGCCACGTGCTGCTCTCGGATTGGACCCTGCATAAGGACATGATTGTGGAAGTTTCCAAGGGAGGCTTGGATCCACACCTCTCTGACCCCCACAATCCACCACCAACTTCAATGTACCTCTTTAGCTATACCGTGGTTTTGATTGCAAGACAACTCTAACATTTTAGCGCTCGAGCACTTTCTGTCCCTGCAATGAAGTGTGGTCATCGAGCTTGTCGCAATCTGTGATTTGGGAATGCCCTGCTTTTGTTGCCACGCGCTGCTCTCAGATGGAACCTACATCAGCATGTGATTGTGATGCAGACTCCCCCTTCTCTCCTAATTGATGCACGACCTCCCAGTCTAGGATTGATCAAGAAATCGAGTCTAATTGACTCTTCAGTCCCTCAAGGACCTTCAATCAACTGAATAGGCCCCCTTCTTCTTATGATGCAAGTTCTATGGAGACCGCGGGCTTCTCCTTAACGCATTTAAAGCTTCAGTGTACTCATACGCTACCTCTCCTGGTTAAGCCCCTCCCCTTATGTGACTAAGGTTGTGAATAGTCGCCTAATCGAAAGGCACGTCACAACTTCGTGTATCAGGCCTTTGCATGCAAGTCACTCCTACTCTCCCGACTTTTGAAATCCTTACAAGAGCCTAGCACATGCTAGACCCTCTATTCCCCTTCACCGATGTGACCCTTCGTTGTGACCATGGGCCAATATCTCGAGCATTTCACGATTTCGCATCTCGTGAGTTCACACTTCACGAGTTGTCTCCCTAGACACTCAATGGTCCATATCTCTTCTCGAACCGACGACTCAGATCAAAACTTCACGGTTTTGGGTTTCGCAAGTTCCTAGAACTTTGACCTATG
>JZKD02S0193197.1:10945-22536 GCA_000966675.3 Picea glauca | reverse complement strand
CAGATAGGAGATTATTGGAGTGATGAGACAGTTGAGAAGATTGCATACTTACTATGAGAATATCAGGACCTATTCCCCATGACATTTTCATATATGAAGTGAATAATAGGGGACTTAGGTGAGATTAATATTCCATTGAAACTAGGAACTAAGATAGTGCGACAGAGGCCTATCATAGGTACAAAGAAAAGGTGAAGGATGAAACAGACAAGATGATGGAAGAAGGAATAATTGAACTGGTAGAAGAGTTTGAATGGATTAGTCCAATGGTAGTGCAAGACAAGAAGACACGAGGAATCTGGATTTGAGGAAGTTGAATGATGCATGTTTACATGACCCATTCCCAACACCATTCACAAATGAGATACTAGAGAATGTAGGAGGTCAAGAAACTTATTCTTTCATAGATGGATTCTTGGGGTGTCATCAGACAAAAATTGTGCAAGAGGATCGACACAAGACCACTTTTGTGACAGAGTGGCGAAGTTATCAATATATAAAAATTCACTTTGGATTGAAGAATTTCCCTGCGGTGTTTTCTAGAGTAGTGGTTGCAGCGTTCAAGGATTTCATCCATAAGTTCATTGAAGTATACCTGGATGATTGGACTATGTTCAATCTACTGAAGGATCATATAGAATTCCTTAGGCTCATGTTGTATAGGTGTAGACAATGACAAATGTTTTTGAACTTGAAGAAGTGTATTTTTTGCACGTCATTTGGAATTATCTTGGGACATGTAGTGTGAAAACAAGGATTATTAGTAGATCTAGCTAAGATTATAGTAATTATGGAATTAGATCCACCTACATCATTCAAACAATTGAGGGAAAATATGGGTCATACAGGTTATTACAAGAAATTTATCAAAGGATATGCACAGATCACAAAAAAGATGGAAAAGTTACTGAAGAAAGAAGAAAAGTTTCAATGGAACAAGGATTATCAGAAGGGGTTGGACACCTTAAGGAAAAAACTTGTGACAACACCGATTTTAATTTTTCCAGAATGGAACAAGGAGTTCGATGTACATGTAGATTCATCATCCATAGCGTTGGGTGCAGTACTATCCCAACCAAGGGAGCGAGACTTAGATCACCCAATTTCTTTTGCAAGTAGGAAATTGTCCATAGCAGAGAAAAATTATACTACCATGGAATGAGAAGGATTGGAAATGGTCTACGCACTACAAAAATTTAGGAATTATTTATTGGGATATCAATTTAAGATGTGTACAAACCATTCTACATTAAAATACTTAGTCAACAAGCGAGTGTTGGGGGGAGAATATGCAGATGGCTACTATTATTTAAGGAATATGACTTTGAGGTTGTAGTGAAACCAGGGAAGTTGAATGCAGGACGAGATCAACTATATCACATATTATCAGGTGAAGTTGCAGGAAATTTAGATGGCATCTTCCCAGATGCACAACTATTTGCAGTGAAAATGGTGGATGATTACTTCTCGGACTCATGCAATTTCTAAGTATATGTAGGGCTCCATCATATATGACGGTTGCACAGAAGAAAAAATTGGTAGTGAAAGAAACAGATTATCAATTGATTGCAAGGAATTTATACAAGTTGGAGATAGATGGAATATTGAAGCGTTGTGTTTTGGAACATGAGAGATTGATGATACTTGAATAAGTGCATGATGGGATTGCAGGAGGACATTATGCAAGGAGAGAAATTGCACAAAATATTTTGTGTGCATGGCTTTGGTGGAATACACTTCATAAATATGCAAAGGAGTACTATCAATCATGTGATGTATGCCAATGCATGGGAAAACCATATAGGATGGATGAAATTTATTTGAATCCATAGGTTACACTGCAAGAATTTGAGAAATGGGCCATAGATTTTGTGGGTCCAATCAACCCACAAGAAAGAAGACTAGGGGAAAGGTACATAATTATTGTGACATAGTATTTGAAAAGGTGATCAAAAGTAGCACCAGTTACATATTTCACAATAGATACTACTGTGAGATTTATGTTCAAGAACATAGTCACAAGGTTTGGATGTCTGCGCATATTACTTAGTGACCGGGGAACAAAATTTGTGAACAAGACAATTGCAACATTGACTAAGGAGTTCCAAATCCATCATCAAAAGAGTGCCCCATATCATCGACAGGCCAATGGAACAGTGGAATATTTTAATAAGATCTTAGATAGTGTTTTAAAAAATATTTTCAATGTAGGGAGAGACGACTGGGACTTGAGAGTTCCTACAATGTTATGGGCTTACAAGACTACAAGTAAGAAGATGACAGGGAAAACAACCTTCAGGTTGGTCTATGGGAAAGAAGCAGTAATGTCTATGGATTTTATTCTACCTAGCTTGTGCATTGCAACAATCATTGATCTATCAAACTCTGGAGCAGTAGAGGAGAGACTATCACAGTTGGTACAACTTGAAAAATATCAGTTTATCATAGGTTTCCATCAACAGGTTTAGAAATCAAGAGAAAAGGATTGGCATTATCGACAAATTAAATAGAAAAAATTCAAGTAGGATATTTGGTATTACTTTATGATAGTAAGTTCATGCAGCACCCAGGAAAGTTTAGAATGCATTGGTTAGGACCCTATGTGTTTAAGTAGGTGACAGAAACAACTGTTGCGCAATTGGAAACCATGAATGGAGAAGTCCTTGGAGGAATGGTGAATGGAAGTCAGTTGAAACTATGTAGAGATGACTGACACTCTGCGTAGTAATATGGGTTGTGCCAGAATGCATGTATCATAGTAGATGTACTATAGTAGGAAGGAAAAACATAGAAAAACAAATAAAAAGTAGAAAAGAGAAGAAAATCAAATGACAACCTTTTTGTCTTAGATGTAGGAATATGTAGAAGTGGATAAAATAAGGGATCAACAACATGTCCTTCAAAAACTATTGGGACCACTACAGGAAGAAGAAATGAGGATAATATGGGAGCTAGCCATTGTGTAGGGAAAGGTCAAATAGGAAACATATGAAGCAGAGGAAAAAATCACAAGTTTGACGGCACAAGGGGATGATGAGATCACATAAAAAAAGGAAGATATAATCAAAGCACTGGAGATTGCAAAGGCAATCTCAAAAAAATTTGTTGTGGCATGGGGTAGCAAGAAATAGGCTTGAGTGGCTCAGGATGAGCCACAGGTGAGTGTTGGGGGTCTGTTGGACAGGAAGTTTTGGAATACAGTTTTGGGAAAAATCCTAAGTACAGAAGAAGTGTGTAGAAGAGGTGCGCAAAGGATAAGAAGAAATATGAGGGATTGCGTAGTTGAGATGCATCGAGAAGGACAACGCATAGTAAGTAGAATAAAATAGGTAATAATTCAAAGAGAAGAATAAAGAAGAAGAAAGTAGGAGAAGAAAGTGAATGAAAAGGAAAGATGACAACTCAACATTCTAAAGATGGAAGGACGTGAAAAAGAAACATGAAGATGGAAAAGAAGAAGAAAAAAGTCGAACAACCAGTTAATTGTATTAGTCATTCAATGTAATGTTTTTTTGGGATGAACCAAGTAGGGTTTTAAGCCCTATATTTGATGTATAAATATGTAACGGGTTGGGAGATTAGGGGTTCTATTCCATGATATGTTTTGGGTTCTGTCATGTTATGCTATGTTTGGTTCTATTCTTTTATTTTCATGTCTATGAGAGTTTTTTGGGTTCCTGTTATCAGTGTCTGAATGTAAGGGATGATGTAGAGGTAGAGAGGCTTGCACTACAGAGCGGCTAGGCAAGGAGGAGAGAAAGATGTACATAATAGATATGTGTAAGTGCAATACACAAGCCTGAAACACTTAGCGAATGAATAATAAAGAAGACATCCATTCTGGATGTATCCCAGAGTTGGGTGAACCACGTTAAATGTTGTGTGAGCATGCCTTTTATGTGATTACTGATAAAATTCTATCTAGATGCTTGGTAGATTAGTTTTATCTTATGTTGAATCTTTGCACAATGATCATGATTGTTATTGTAACTAGTTTATGCAGTAATATATAATATATTGATAATATGAATTTGAATCTATAAGTAGTTAATAAATAACAAGGACTGAGTTACACGCCCATACATAATAAGGAAGAATGAACAAAATGATCACCTCCCATTTCCCCCATATTTCAGAACCCCGATTCTCATGGTTCCAATAGATACCTTAGGTGAGACTTCATCTGTGCAAGTGGGTGATGTCGAAAGGGCCAGTGTCTAACGATTTTTGTTGTTCATAGATAAATCAAACCTATGGTCTTACAAACTGCATGTAATGCCAAAAATGTTGCATCTACGAATGAAGCGAAGCTCGGGGTACTGATCCTCGGGTTTTGTGGTGTGCTGCTCTCACAAAATTTGGTGGATCATGGGAACTATCGTGTACCACATGGCTCCATGGGTTTGCATATCGGTCCAAAATATCAATACACAAAATCTACCCATCATAGGGAGGATGATTGAGGCTCCAGATATTAGAGACAAGAGAAGACCCATGATGAGGCCATGGACATGGAGGTGTAATAGGGTAATGACTGTGGTGTTGGATGAGGAGATATCATATGTGTCCTTAATGTGCAACGTGGAGGCTGTCAGGTTGATTTGAGTCAAGGACACCCCCTTTGGTTGAGTGGTCATTCTCGACATGTGCAAGAACAATGCCATGTCATCATGGATATCACAACTATCCTCGATGTTGAGGCCGACATCAAGATTGAACTTAGGAGAATTTATTATTCTCTGGTATTCTATCTTGTTCTTGTTGTGAAGTTTATTCAGTGAAGAATCAAATCACCACAGCCATTAGAAGTATCTTGGGTCATATCTGAGAAGTATCATGATATTGTGATATCACATGAAAGAGGAACCATGGTCCTCATCACTAGAGGTGGAGGCATAAAGAGGGTTTCTATCCATGGGAGGTGATCAATATGCATGTGTAGATAGTCAAGTGATGGCATGAGGAAGAAGTGAAGGAGTGTTTGTACAATGAGAAATAGTAGTGATGGTGGAGCACTAAAACTCTGTTGTAAATGGGCTTGGAGGTGAGCGGGTATCAAGCTCACTTGGATAGCTTGGTTAAGGTTCTGGATGAAAATTTCAAGGTGGAGAACTGAAGGTGTCCAAGTTAGAAAGGTGGGTCCATATTTCTTTATAGAAAAATTGATGTGTTTAGAGCTTTGTGGTGAAAAGAGTATTGACAGGTCAATCAAGTTTTTTAGAATAGATGATGGAGGCAGGTTCAAATCCTTGGAATTTGGAAATTATTGCAAGGAAGATGGGATCGAAGGGTCATTCTTAATAATGCCAAGTTGCAACAAGATTTGTTGGCAGAAGCGATCATGCTATCTATTAAATCAGTCACCATTAGTTGCAAAAGACTTGAATATTGTCGAAGAGGTATAAACAAGTCATCTTTGATTACTCAAATGTGAAATTTTCTATTGTTATGCTTATGCTCTTATAAACATTCTAAGTAGGACCCAAATCAAATAGGTAGATAATTGTTGGTTATGGTGATGGTGTTAAGGGATACATATTATGGGATCCTACTTCCCATGGAATCATCATAGATGAAGTGTTTGATAAATCTCCTCTCTTAAAATCAGATATAGTAAAGGATGAAAGGTACAAACCATCACTGGTAGTGGAAGGGTATTTGGAAGGTGTTAGTTTCCATGAAAATTTTTCACCAGTTGTTAATATTGTTTCTATTCATGTTTTGTTAGCACTATTTGTGTTACTTGATCTTGAGTTAGAGAAGCTAGATGTTAAAACAACTTTACATGGAGCTTTGGATAAGCATATGTATATGGAATATCCAGAAATGTTGGTTCATGATCACAAAAAAATATTTATTTGAAAAATTAGGAAGTCATTGTATGGATTGAAGCTTGAGAAGGCAATGGTACAAGATGTTTGATTCCTTTATGGTGAGCCAAATTTTACAAGAAGTGATTATAAATTTTGTGTTTATGGAATATTCATTATCTTGGTGTTATATGTTATGCTTGTAGCATGCATAAGCATGGTTGATATCAACAGGTTGGATTAGTTGGATAAGACATTTGATATGAAGGAACGAGGAGCAACTAAAATAAATCTTGGACATGGAAACACACTGAGACGAGAAAGATGGTAAGATTTGGTTATCATAACATAAGTATGTAGAGAATATACTAAGGAAATTTGGTATGAATATTTTGAAACCAATAAATATCCCTTTGGCTTTCCATTGTAACCTTTCTTTAGGTTTATGTACTCGTAACGAAGAAGAAAATGGTTATATGTCTTGTGTATTTTATTCTAGTAGGAATTTTGATGTATGTGATGAAATGGTCATATATTTCACATGTAGTTGGTGTTGTCAGTGGATACATGGAAAATCCAGGTAAAGAAGTGAAATGGGTGCTTCTATATTTTAGAGGAACGAGTGTCACCTATAATGGTTGCCGTGATTTAGTCTGTGGTTATGTTGATTTAGATCTTACAGGAGATTTGGACAAGAGGAGATCTACCTCAGGTTATTTATTGCATGAATGCAAGGATATATTGGGTAAGTTTGGACAAGTGCATGATAAGGTGTTATGTGATAGTCAAAGTATTGTGCATTTAACTAACAGTCCAACATATCAAAATTTGAAAAAGCATCATTTTGTAAGATAGGTTACTGATGGAGGTGGAGTGGTCCATACTCAATCAAATTGTGAAGACATGTTCATGAAACTAGTATTGTTATAGAAGTCTTGGTGGTGTTAGACTTCTCCTAGATTGAAAATAAGGTGATGAACGAACCAGGACATGGTATCAAGTAAATTGTTGTCAAGATGTAGATTGTTGGAATGTGACAACTAATTGAACTAAATTAGTCTAGTTGGTTCATGGTGGTTTCTCCAAAAATATATTTTTGAGATTATTTAGCAAAGATAGGATTCAACAATTTTGTAATTAATGCAAGAAGTTTACATAATATTGGAAGAAATGGTTTAAATATGTAGCCCTCAGAGGAATATATTGAGTCAAGGTTGTAAACCTTCTCCTATATTGTATTGTAAATCTCCTTGTTGAATAATAAGAATATTGATTGCCATTGTCTCGTGGATGTTTCCCTGATAAGGGTTTTACCACGTAAATCATTGTGTAATCTTTGTATGTTTTCCATTGGTATTTTATTCTTAGTTGTACATTCATTCTCCTGTGTGATGTTTATGCTTCTATTGTACAACGATATAAAGTTGAGCAAGAAATTGCATATTTTTATAGTGGTTTCAATGGATAAACTGAATTCCTATCCTCCACAATTATGGATTACCACCAAGATTTATCGGGATTTTAAAGTAGCTATTTTAAAATTTTAAATCATGAATAACAATGTGAATTGTTTAAAATCCATTTTTGCACATTTGTGACAATTCTCTATTTGTTTATGATATATTTGTTCACGTTTTTTTGGACTTGTGAAGGTCATAATGGTAGATATCGTTGCATTTCTCAATATCACTAAACTCAATAAATAACAATATTGATTCATTTAATCACGAAGGAAAAATGGTAGGAAGTTATTATAAAAGCATGTGTTAAGCCCTAAATAGTGGCTCATTACCCCTTAATTGGGGCATATTACATTAGTAATATTATTTTATTTATGTCAGCTTTAGTCCATTAGTTGTAATTATACGTCCTAGTCTCCTATATATACCAAGGAGACATTTTAATTTGGAATCATCTTGCAATTGAAAATTTATGTGGGCATAAGGAGGTTGCCCCCTCGAAGAGGCTTATTATTTGAATTTCTCTCTTTTTCAAGGTGTTGAGTACTTATTCTGAGGTTTTTCTAGGTTATATTTCTATTTGGTTCCTAACATATGGTATCAGAGCTCAAGGTCTTAGGGTTTCATTGATACATCTGAGACACCTTGGAATTTTTGCTATAACTTTGTTTCTACAATGATTCAGAAGGAACAACATGGAGGATATTTATTAGACAGATCAAGGTACGTTGGGTTAAAATTTCATCTCTTGAGGCCTTATACTTTCATAGATACAACCTTTCTAAGATAGGGTTCTGAAATCATCTTGAATTGAGTCATTGCAAATTTTTTGCTCTAAAAATCTTTATGTAACATTTCAGACTCTAAAATCTGGAGGATATTGACAGAAATTAGTAAGGT
Source organism: Picea glauca (assembly GCA_000966675.3). Classification (NCBI taxonomy): domain Eukaryota; kingdom Viridiplantae; phylum Streptophyta; class Pinopsida; order Pinales; family Pinaceae; genus Picea; species Picea glauca. The sequence continues at coordinate 14,366 of JZKD02S0193197.1, read as the reverse complement.
ATCAATGGTAACAATTTCAAATTTTGGGTCATCTTACATTTGTAGATACACCCTGTGGAAGATAGGGTATTTGACTAGTCCTATTGACTAGTCTCAAGCAGGTGTTCCAGGTAAAAAAATCATAACTTCTTCCTAGAGTATCCAAATTGAGTGAGACTAGTTGCATTGGATAATGGACAGACTGTAGTATTTTTGGTATGAGTTTAAGAATTTATATCAATTATCTTGTGCGGGGCACGCTATACAAGTTAGATCTCCTGGAAATGAAAAAAATCAGCAAGTTGTGGGGAAGTTACCATAAATTCCACTTGACACATCCAATTTTGATCAGACCTGTGGCATTTTAGAGAAGAAATATCAGAGACCTAAAAAAAAAAGAAAATTTCATACTTGGAAGGGTCGAAATTTTGGAGATACAATAAAAGGAAGATTGTCTACCATAACCACCTCAAAATCAAGGTTTAAAGTGATACTTAGCGAACATGCCACCAAAAGATGGAACTTATACACCAAATAAGCCTCCAAAAAATCCTTGCAACATGTTGACAAGGTGCTACAACTACTAAAAGAGCAACAAATATATGTCAAACCATCCAAATGTTTCTTTGGAGTGAAGGAGGTAGAGTATTTGGGTCATATTTTATCTCATGAAGGTGTCAAGGTAGACCCTAACAAGATTAAGGCCATGATGGACTGGATGATTCCCAAAACATTGAAGAATCTTAGAGGATTTTTGGGTTTGACAGGTTACTGCTACAAGTTTGTTCGACACTATGGAAGAATAGCAACACCTTTAACATAACTAACTAAGAAGGATGCATTTTCATGGACTCTAGAGGAAACTAAAGATTTTGAACAGCTTAAAGAGGTGATGTGCAAAGCTCCTATCTGACCACTCCAGACTTCTCAAAAACCTTTATTGTGGAATGTGATGCCTCAGGAAATGGAATTGGTGTTTTCCTAATGCAATAAGGAAGGCCCCTAGCTTTTGAAAGTCAACCACTCAAGGGAAAGGAATTACACAAACCCATTTATGAGAAGGAAATGATGGCAGTACTACATGCATTGAATAAATGGCGTCCTTACCTAATAGGTAGGCACTTCAAGGTAAAAATAGTTCATGATAGTCTTAAATACTTCTTGGAACAAAGAATATCTTTAGAATAAAAACAAAAATGGGTAACCAAGATATTGGGTTATGATTTTGAAATCGTCTATAAAAAAGGGAAGAAAAATGTTGTAGCAGATGCACTATCAAGGAAGGATGAAGATATTGAGGCCTTTCTCTATGCTATCTTGATCATACAACCTGATTAGATAATAGAAGCAAGGGATGAATGGAAGAATGACGAAAAAGTGTGGACTATCATTCAAAGGTTGCAACAGGATTCCAGTACATCAGATACATTTACATGGAAAAATGATTCACTATGGTACAAAGATTGCTTATATTTATGTAAGAGCTCCCAACTCAAACAAAATGTATTATTGGAATTGCACACCTCTCCAGTAGGAGGGCACTCATGATTTTTAAAAACCTACCATAGGGTCAAGAAGGATTTTTTGGGGGATGGCCTTAAAACTGATGTTCAAAGGTTTGTGGCAGAATGTTTGGTTTGCCAACAAAATAAGGTGGAAACAATTAAGACCCCGGGTCTTTTACAACCATTAGCCATCCCAAGTCAGCGCTGGGAGGAGTTTTCCATGGTTTTCATCACAGGGTTACCGAAGTTTGAAGGAAAGAGTATCATCATGGTGATTGTTGTTATACTGACCAAGTACGCACACTTTTGTGCACTCTCTCATGCCTTAAAAGCTAGTACAGTTGCCACCACATTAATGGAGACAATTCAAAAGATACATGGCATCCTAAAGATTATTGTAAGTGATAGAGATCCCATCTTCACTAGACATTTTTGGACATAATTATTTTCTTGTTTGGGTACTCAATTGTCTCATAGCTCATCCTATCATTCTCAATATAATGGACAAACTGAGATAGTGAACAAATGTCTGGAAGGCTACCTTCATTGCTTTGTCTTTGATAAACAAAAACAATGGTTCAAATGGTTACCCTTGTCAGAATGGTGGTATAACACTTCCTTTGATATTGCAACAAAAATGACACCATTTATGGCACTCTATGGATACCACCCTCCTTCCATCACTTCTTCTCTAAAAAAAAAAATAAGGTTCAAGCAGTGGAATATCACATCAAGCATCAACAACAAGTTCTCAAAATATTAAAGGACAACCTGACCATGGCACAGAATCGCATGAAACAACAAGCAGATCAACATTTTAGTGAAATAAGTTTTGAAGTAGGGGATTGGGTGTTTTTAAGACTACAACCATACAAACATATGTCCCTCAAGCAAGCCAAGAAGGATAATAAATTATCACCAAAGTACTATGGTCCTTATAAGGTGTTGCAAAAGATTGGTACTATGGCATACAAATTGGAGTTTCTTGCATCTTCACGAGTACATCCAATTTTCCATGTTTCATGCTTAAACAAGGTTATAGGTGAAAAGATCCCAGTTCAAACTATATTTCTAGAACTTGACGAGGAAGGAAAAATCATATTGGATCCTGAAGCCATCACTGACACAAGAATTCACTAGCTGAGGAATAGATCCATTTTAGAGTATCTCATTAAATGGAGGAAACTACTGGTTGAAGATTCCACTTGGGAAGATGAGTATTTTATATAGAAGCATCCAGAGTTACTCAAGTGTTGCATACAACACGTGTATCAAGGGGAGGGGCATGTTAAGCCCTAAATAGTGGCTCATTACCCCTTAATTGGGGCATATTACATTAGTAATATTATTGTATTTATGTCGTCTTTAGTCCATTAGTTGTAATCATACCTCCTAGTCTCCTATATATACCAAGGAGACATTTTCATTTGGAATCATCTTGCAAGTGAACATTTATGTGGGCATAAGGAGGTTGCCCCCTCGAAGAGTCTTATTATCTGAATTTCTCTCTTTTTCAAGGCATTGAGTACTTATTCTGAGGTTTTTCTATGCTATATTTCTATTTGGTTCCTAACAGCATGCAAATGAACATTGAATCAAAGTTTAGAATTTAGAGTTGATGGATTCATGTTGGAAACCTAATTTTTTAGGGTTATGATATTTTTGCATTATTCACTTGAGAAGGAATATGAAAAGTCACAAGTGAATAGGAAACGTCATTGAGATTCCAAGAGACCTCGTGGAAGATGAATCCAAAGGTCATAGATCATATATTTATATGTGTATCATATTAATAAAACATATATCACAATGATTTCCATTCTAGTATATTCAAATAGTGGTGATCTAGCTGCGTGGGAGAGTCCATCCAATTTCAACTTGGTCTAGAATGTGAATTTGGTTTCCTATTCACATTCCCATTATCATGTGGATACCAG
>JZKD02S0193186.1:0-22536 GCA_000966675.3 Picea glauca | reverse complement strand
ATCTCTTCCTCAACACTGTTGTAGATATTTATCCAATCTAGAGTACCATGCTCTAGGACCCTGTTTTAGACCATACAAGACCTTCTTTAATTTACACACATAATCTGCATTCTCTAACAAATGGAATCCTTCTGGTTGTTCAATGTGGGCTTCTTATTTCGATTTCACCACACATAAAGGATGATTTTACATCCATTTGATATACTTTAATATTTTTGGAGCATGCATAAGTTAAAAGCAATCAGATTGCTTCCATTCTGGCAACTGGGGAAAATTTCTCTTCAAAGTCGATTCCTTCAATTTGTGCATATCCTTTACATACCAATATAGTTTTGTTCCTTGTAACCTGTCCATCTTCATTCAATTTATTCTTGTATACCCACTTTGTGCTGATCACATTCTTATCCTTTGGTCTTGGAACCAATTCCCAAGTGTAATTTTTCTCTATTTGATCCAATTCTTCATCCATGGCCTTATTCCAAAATTCATCCTCCCTGGCCTCTTCAAGAAAGGTTGGTTCAATCATAGATGTGATTGCTAGGTGCGTTTGTTGTAGTCAACATTTTCTTTTTCTAGTCTCAACTCCTGCATCTTTGTTTCTGATAATATGATCTAAAGGATGATTCTTCTGTACTCATCTCCTAGGTGTCTTTGGAGTCACTTGTTGAACTTTATCTTCTGCTTCCATCGAATCCTCTTCATATTCTCCTTCTTTTTCATCTTCTGTTTCTTTTTCGTAAAGCTGTTCCATTGATTCATTTTCTTCTTCCTTTAATTCTTGTCTACCTGTTTCGTCAATTTTTACGTTGATTCTTTCCACCACTTTGTTCAATCTCAGGTTGTAAAACTTGTATGATTTCCTTGTACTTGAGTAAACAACAAGTAATTCTTTGTCCACATGAGAGTCAAAGTTTCCCATTCTTCCATCTTCTCTTTTGATGTATCATTTTCTTCCAAAAACTCTGAAGTGCTTCACATTTGCTGGTCTTCCTTTCCATAGCTCGTAGGGAGTTTTGTCAGTGTAGTTTCTAAGAATTACTCTATTTTGAATGTTAATTGTTGTATGCACTGCCTGTGTCCAAAAAATATCTRTCAATTTGGAATCCATTATCATTGTTCGAGACATTTCTTGTACTGTCATGTTCTTTCTTTCAACAACTYCATTTTATTGAGGTGTCCTAGMAACARAGATTTTCCTTTTTATTCCATGAMTACTRCAGTAGTCCATAAATTCCTTTGAASTGAACTCTCCTCCATTAYCAAATCTCAAGAATTTGATTTTTGAATCCATTTCATTTTCAACCATTTCCTTGTAGATCTTGAAGTTTTAAAAAGCTTCTGACTTAWTCTTGAGAAAAAAAACTACAGTCATTCTTGTATAATCATCAACTAATAACATAAAATATTTCTCACCTTTTAAACCCTTTGTTGTAGTTGGTCCAACTAGATTAGTATGCACAATTTCTAGTGGTCTTGTCATTGAATATTCCTTTGATTTGAACATGGTCTTTGTTTGCTTTCCGTGTTGACAATGCTTGCATAAAGTGTTGGTTGGTTTCATGATCTGTGGCATTTCTATGACTTCTTCTCTTTTTCTAACCTTGACAAGGTTATCAAGATGTATGTGACCCATTATTTTGTGCCATAACCAACTTGCATCTTCCTTTCCTAGACAACATTTTTCATTTCCAATTTCACTTAACACATATATGTTTCTTGAAGTTCTCACAGTTGTAGAAATCAATTTTCCTGAATCTTCTTTTCTTATCTTGCACTTTTGTGAATTGAAAGTAACTTTATGATCTTGGTCACACATTTGACTCACCCTTAGAAGATTATGTTTCATATCTTCTACTAGTAGAACATTTTTTTCTTTTGTATTCTTGTTCCCAATTCTAATTGTGCCTTTTCCAATGATTTTAGTTGAATCGTCATTTCTGAAGGAGACTGATCCATCTCTTTCTTTTCTTAATGTAAGAAATATATCTCTATCATTTGTCATGTGTTTTGAATAGCCACTATCAACATACCGACCACATTTCTTCTGCTTAGTTTGTAGAGCGAGTGTGCATTCTTCATTGTTGTATTGATTCTTCTTTCTTATCCATGTTCTTTTATGAGGTTCTTGTCTATGATTGTTGTTATTCTATTGCGGTTCTCTAGGAGGGATTGGCATTCTGCAATGTTTGGAAATGTGTCCAAAGTTGTTACACTTGTAGCATTCCACTTCAGTGCTCAATGATTCAAACATGTTGTAACTTCTTCTCTGCGTTTCACTAGGACTTCTTGGATAACCCTTTTGTGTATGATTTTCAAGGTTGTTTATGTTCCTATTGTTAGCTATTCAATTCACATATTTATGTCCAAAATTATTACATGCATAACATAAACCAAAAAATATAGTTTGATACATGGGAGTTGAAGATATTTTGAAAGGAGGTTCTCTTATGAATCCTTCTTCTTCCTTTGACCTATCTATTTCTATTGGTCGTTGATTATGAAATATGAATCTTCTCGGTGGAGGAGTTCCCCTGTAATTTTCTCTGTAGACCTTCCTATCCCCTTTGATTGTTTCTGCATAGATTTTTGGATATGTTTCTTGTTATGTTGTTTTGGATATTGATCCTTTTTCTATCTCATTGTTTCCATGTCCGAACTTGTCATGATTAGGCCTTTGACTGCTAATAATGTCATTCAAAACTTTTGAACTATTTTGCATATTTTTCTTTTGAAGATCCTTTTTTAATGTGACAATCTCTGCTTCGAAATTTTCAATGATCTTGTCTCTTTCTTCTAGCTTTTATTTGAGTGCTTCTTCAATTCTTTTATCTTCTTCAATTTGAATCTTCAAATTTGTGATCATTTGTTCTAATTCTCGAGTGTCTTCTTTCTTGTATAGTTCCACTTGTAGCTTCTTGTTTTTCCTCTTTTCTCTTCTGATAACCTCTATGGAACTCATCAATTCCTCTCGGTAGTCAACTTCTGCCTCTTCAATTTCTTCTTTGGCTTATTCATATTCTACTTCAGAGTCTTCTTCTGCCATGAATAGTACCCTTTTTGTATCACTGTCACTGACTTCATCTTCATCTGATGATGCAATGTCTTCTTTGGTGCATAAGATTTTCTTAAAAACTTTCTTTGTGGTTCTTTTGCCTTTATATGTTTGTCTTCCTTTTGAGTCACCTTCATCATTTCTCTTTTTATTATGAGGACATTTGTTAGAAAAATGACCAATGCCATTAAAATTAAAACAAATTAACGGAAGCTTACATCTATACCTACCATTGATTCCCTTGTTCAATATTCTGACAAAGTTGGCCACTTCTTCATCATCTTCCAATACGTCACTATTGTTGCTATGTTATTTTTCTTGTTGATTTCCCTTTTGATTTGATATGTTGGATGGTTCTTTTACATCTGGATTTTCCTGTTCAGTTCTCATTTCATATGCTGTGAAGATTCCATGTAGTTCATCCATGCTTATTTAGTTTAGATCTTTTCTTTCTTCTAGTGCCGATATCTTAGGGTCAAATCTCATAGGAAGAGATCTTAGTACCTTTTGAACAATTACAGATTCTTGAATTTCTTCTCCCAATTCCAAGATTGCATTTACTATTTCATCGACTCATAAAAAGTAAGTTGCAATATTCTCATCTTCCTTCATCTTTAGTTGTTCGAACTGACCACTGTAAGTTTGAAGCTTTGCTGCTTTGACTTTTGAATTTACAATGTGCAACTTTGGTGAATATTGTTTCACCAAGACCATTCAAAACTGGATTTGTGGCTTTGGAATTATTCTGACCGAGTTTCACTTCTTTGTCATTTTGGCGGAACTGTTGGTGTTGTGTATCCATCTACAATTGATTGCCAAATTTCAAATCCCTGTTCCTGTATAGATGTCTTCATCCTTATGCTCCAAAATGCATAATTTTTTCCATTGAACTGTGGTATTCCATTTTTATACAAGTTGTTTCCCTCTATGATCTACCTTTCAGTGGTTAAACTAATTTCTAAAGGAACCTGCTCTGATACCAATTGTTGGATTACTAAGAGGGGGGGTGTATCAGTAATAGAGAAATCTAATCTTTTTAACCATATAATCCAAGTGTTATATTAGTGTAACATTATCATCCAATAACTGTAGAGTAAATAAACAATGAACAAATGAACAATCATACACATGCACAATACACCAAAGTTTTACGTGGAAACCCAAGGTGGTAGAAAACCACATAATGTTTTTTCTTATATGTCTTGAGGAATTACATTCATTGGAAGCACCAAATTCCTTTGCTTTCCATCTGTATTTTGAAGGAGGCTCCAAACCCCTAGTTTCTTAGGCTACAACCTAAAGGAAGCTCCAACTCCCCAATTCTCTGGCTACAACTAGAAGGAGGCTACAACCCCATAAGTTCTCCAGCTACAACCGGAAGGTGGCTACAACCACCTGTCCTTGCCCCGTCCAACCGCCCTGAAGTAGAAGTAGAATGATGGAATCACTGTCACACTATCACTATGTGATATACCACTATACCAATCTATACCACTGACCTGCATTTAACCTGTACAACTTCGCTATAATCAGTTTGTACCAGAACTGAACATGTATCAACAAAATACAATAGGTACTCGACTTGTAGTGTTGCAAATCACGTATGTACGTGCCCTATCTGTTATGCAACCCACGTATGTACGTGACCAAACTTTTATGCAGCCTGTGTATGCCTTTTGAAAACTAGGGTTTCCTTTCTCTTGAAAACTTATGACCCTATGTAACTTCTTTCACATAGATCTATAACCTGTCACTATATCTAGCTTGTAACTGTACCCTATGCATGTATCCTCATAATATTTTCCCAAATCATATATCTCTCTTTCTAGTCATGTTCCATATAGGTGTGTGTAATCATGAACAAGTATAATAACCCTCACATGATCTAGTCATCAAACCCTTTCTGATATTCAGCCTCTCAATACATCAACCACTTCACAAATACAAGCTCTCAACCATGTACCACAAACCCTTAGCCATATGCCAAGAAATACAATATGTGTCTCAACAAGAAGTATCAATGGAAAATATACCATCACTGTATTTCTGTAGATCCGACTTATGTAGAAGATCCTCAAAACTCTATAACCATTTCTCATGAATACATCAAAATCCAACTATTCATAGAAATAAGACATACCTTTTGAATCAATGGATAGACCTAATATATCTGAGCACTATCGACCTTCCAAGGAGCTTGATCTCATAATTTAGAACCTCTGGATATTCATCTTCTCAAGTTTCATGGTTTTACCAACATGTACGCACCCTATACACCGTCAGTCCGTGTACGCCTCAATATGTATGCACCCTATACACAGTCAACCCGCGTACGCCCCAGAAAATAGGGTTTTTTAGTATTCGCTATAATTCTGAGAATTTATCCGTCAACCCTTCATACTACCTTAGACTTTCGCAACTTTAGATGTATCAATGAGTACTTGCAATAATCCTCACACAAAAAAATATATTCAATGTGTTCAAGTGTAATTAAATGAGAGAGCATTGCCTATTATTTATACTTTCATGTAGCATCCCACTTTCCTTATTTGAGGGCGTTCACCATTAACTTTATTATTTAAATAATTTCTTTTGCAAAACACTTTGACTTTTTGGGGCTTCTATATGACTCATGAGGGTCCTCCAACTTCACATAGCCATAATTCTCTAACCGTGAGGAGTTACGTGACGTTCCACATACCACCAAAAATGGCATGACAAGAACTATCCATATAGGATAGTTTCACTGAAAAATTCATGAACATTCATCTCATTATTCCACAATTAAGCATGGGTTCTCTAATGACGCAGACCTATCGACCCTTGGGCCGAGATCTTCTCATAGGATGGTTCTCTATCCCCTTGAGTCGGATAAGCTCTTTCGATTCCTGGCGGGAATCTCAATTTTATCGATCTACAGGTCCTTTTCACAACTCACAATCTCGCAAGTTCGCAAGTCATGACTCCCGACTCTTCCTTTTCAAATCCACGATACCCGAGATCACAAAATGGTTACAACTCCTTCTTTGTCAACACCTTCTGTGTGTGACCACAGGCTAGGATTAAATGCCAACGCCTCTCGCAACTTTCCACTTCACGAGTTTCACCATCGAGCTCATGTACACTTGTCTAGAAAATCCCTGAGAGCGAAAAGTTAGTGGAATGTTGACTCCTTCCAATATGTGACGTGTGTCTCTCGGTCTAATTCCTGGGCCCACTGTGTGGTTTTACCACGTGTCCCCTCCATGCCTCATCTCTCAGCACTTCACGACTTTCGATGTCGAAAGAAACTCCTTTCAACCTCCAAACCCCTGAATACATGAAATGCGATGGGGTTCCTGATCCAACGGTCCTCCCATGACCTGGATCCGATGGCTATCCTCGCTCCTCACAATTTCGCCTCTCACGACTTGGAACACTCAATCTTTGGGCTCTCACCCTCTGAACCTTCGAGTTCACAAGATCCCTAGATCTCTGCCACCTATCCTCCTCCTAACGGACGACTGTGATTCTCTCGTGGGTTCGCGACTTCAGGACTTTCTAGAAAAAAGTCTCGACCTCTTATCCTCCAATATGATAAAATGTTGAAATTCTGNTAATAACATAAAATATTTCTCACCTTTTAAACCCTTTGTTGTAGTTGGTCCAACTAGATTAGTATGCACAATTTCTAGTGGTCTTGTCATTGAATATTCCTTTGATTTGAACATGGTCTTTGTTTGCTTTCCGTGTTGACAATGCTTGCATAAAGTGTTGGTTGGTTTCATGATCTGTGGCATTTCTATGACTTCTTCTCTTTTTCTAACCTTGACAAGGTTATCAAGATGTATGTGACCCATTATTTTGTGCCATAACCAACTTGCATCTTCCTTTCCTAGACAACATTTTTCATTTCCAATTTCACTTAACACATATATGTTTCTTGAAGTTCTCACAGTTGTAGAAATCAATTTTCCTGAATCTTCTTTTCTTATCTTGCACTTTTGTGAATTGAAAGTAACTTTATGATCTTGGTCACACATTTGACTCACCCTTAGAAGATTATGTTTCATATCTTCTACTAGTAGAACATTTTTTTCTTTTGTATTCTTGTTCCCAATTCTAATTGTGCCTTTTCCAATGATTTTAGTTGAATCGTCATTTCTGAAGGAGACTGATCCATCTCTTTCTTTTCTTAATGTAAGAAATATATCTCTATCATTTGTCATGTGTTTTGAATAGCCACTATCAACATACCGACCACATTTCTTCTGCTTAGTTTGTAGAGCGAGTGTGCATTCTTCATTGTTGTATTGATTCTTCTTTCTTATCCATGTTCTTTTATGAGGTTCTTGTCTATGATTGTTGTTATTCTATTGCGGTTCTCTAGGAGGGATTGGCATTCTGCAATGTTTGGAAATGTGTCCAAAGTTGTTACACTTGTAGCATTCCACTTCAGTGCTCAATGATTCAAACATGTTGTAACTTCTTCTCTGCGTTTCACTAGGACTTCTTGGATAACCCTTTTGTGTATGATTTTCAAGGTTGTTTATGTTCCTATTGTTAGCTATTCAATTCACATATTTATGTCCAAAATTATTACATGCATAACATAAACCAAAAAATATAGTTTGATACATGGGAGTTGAAGATATTTTGAAAGGAGGTTCTCTTATGAATCCTTCTTCTTCCTTTGACCTATCTATTTCTATTGGTCGTTGATTATGAAATATGAATCTTCTCGGTGGAGGAGTTCCCCTGTAATTTTCTCTGTAGACCTTCCTATCCCCTTTGATTGTTTCTGCATAGATTTTTGGATATGTTTCTTGTTATGTTGTTTTGGATATTGATCCTTTTTCTATCTCATTGTTTCCATGTCCGAACTTGTCATGATTAGGCCTTTGACTGCTAATAATGTCATTCAAAACTTTTGAACTATTTTGCATATTTTTCTTTTGAAGATCCTTTTTTAATGTGACAATCTCTGCTTCGAAATTTTCAATGATCTTGTCTCTTTCTTCTAGCTTTTATTTGAGTGCTTCTTCAATTCTTTTATCTTCTTCAATTTGAATCTTCAAATTTGTGATCATTTGTTCTAATTCTCGAGTGTCTTCTTTCTTGTATAGTTCCACTTGTAGCTTCTTGTTTTTCCTCTTTTCTCTTCTGATAACCTCTATGGAACTCATCAATTCCTCTCGGTAGTCAACTTCTGCCTCTTCAATTTCTTCTTTGGCTTATTCATATTCTACTTCAGAGTCTTCTTCTGCCATGAATAGTACCCTTTTTGTATCACTGTCACTGACTTCATCTTCATCTGATGATGCAATGTCTTCTTTGGTGCATAAGATTTTCTTAAAAACTTTCTTTGTGGTTCTTTTGCCTTTATATGTTTGTCTTCCTTTTGAGTCACCTTCATCATTTCTCTTTTTATTATGAGGACATTTGTTAGAAAAATGACCAATGCCATTAAAATTAAAACAAATTAACGGAAGCTTACATCTATACCTACCATTGATTCCCTTGTTCAATATTCTGACAAAGTTGGCCACTTCTTCATCATCTTCCAATACGTCACTATTGTTGCTATGTTATTTTTCTTGTTGATTTCCCTTTTGATTTGATATGTTGGATGGTTCTTTTACATCTGGATTTTCCTGTTCAGTTCTCATTTCATATGCTGTGAAGATTCCATGTAGTTCATCCATGCTTATTTAGTTTAGATCTTTTCTTTCTTCTAGTGCCGATATCTTAGGGTCAAATCTCATAGGAAGAGATCTTAGTACCTTTTGAACAATTACAGATTCTTGAATTTCTTCTCCCAATTCCAAGATTGCATTTACTATTTCATCGACTCATAAAAAGTAAGTTGCAATATTCTCATCTTCCTTCATCTTTAGTTGTTCGAACTGACCACTGTAAGTTTGAAGCTTTGCTGCTTTGACTTTTGAATTTACAATGTGCAACTTTGGTGAATATTGTTTCACCAAGACCATTCAAAACTGGATTTGTGGCTTTGGAATTATTCTGACCGAGTTTCACTTCTTTGTCATTTTGGCGGAACTGTTGGTGTTGTGTATCCATCTACAATTGATTGCCAAATTTCAAATCCCTGTTCCTGTATAGATGTCTTCATCCTTATGCTCCAAAATGCATAATTTTTTCCATTGAACTGTGGTATTCCATTTTTATACAAGTTGTTTCCCTCTATGATCTACCTTTCAGTGGTTAAACTAATTTCTAAAGGAACCTGCTCTGATACCAATTGTTGGATTACTAAGAGGGGGGGTGTATCAGTAATAGAGAAATCTAATCTTTTTAACCATATAATCCAAGTGTTATATTAGTGTAACATTATCATCCAATAACTGTAGAGTAAATAAACAATGAACAAATGAACAATCATACACATGCACAATACACCAAAGTTTTACGTGGAAACCCAAGGTGGTAGAAAACCACATAATGTTTTTTCTTATATGTCTTGAGGAATTACATTCATTGGAAGCACCAAATTCCTTTGCTTTCCATCTGTATTTTGAAGGAGGCTCCAAACCCCTAGTTTCTTAGGCTACAACCTAAAGGAAGCTCCAACTCCCCAATTCTCTGGCTACAACTAGAAGGAGGCTACAACCCCGTAAGTTCTCCAGCTACAACCGGAAGGTGGCTACAACCACATGTCCTTGCCCCGTCCAACCGCCCTGAAGTAGAAGTAGAATGATGGAATCAATGTCACACTATCACTATGTGATATACCACTATACCAATCTATACCATTGACCTGCATTCAACCTGTACAACTTCCCTATAATCAATTTGTACCATAACTGAACATGTATCAACAAAATACAATAGGTACTCGACTTGTAGTGTTGCAAATCACGTATGTGCGTGCCCTATCTGTTATGCAACCCACGTATGTACGTGACCAAACTTTTATGCAGCCTGTGTATGCCTTTTGAAAACTAGGGTTTCCTTTCTCTTGAAAACTTATGACCCTCTGCAACTTCTTTCACATAGATCTATAACCTGTCACTGTATCTAGCTTGTAATTGTACCCTATGCATGTATCCTCATAATATTTTCCCAAATCATATATCTCTCTTTCTAGTCATGTGCCATATAGGTGTGTGTAATCATGAGCAAGTATAATAAACCTCACATGATCTAGTCATCAAACCCTTTCTGATATTCAACCTCTCAATACATCAACCACTTCACAAATACAAGCTCTCAACCATGTACCACAAACCCTTAGCCATATGCCAAGAAATACAATATGTGTCTCAACAAGAAGTATCAATGACAAATATACCATCACTGTATTTCTGTAGATCCAACTTATGTAGAAGATCCTCAAAACTCTATAACCATTTCTCATGAATACATCAAAATCCAACTATTCATAGAAATAAGACATACCTTTTGAATCAATGGATAGACCTGATGTATCTGAGCACTATCGACCTTCCAAGGAGCTTGATCTCAGAATTTAGAACCTATGGATATTCATCTTCTCAAGTTTCATGGTTTTACCAACATGTACGCACCCTATACACTGTCAGTCCGTGTACGCCTCAATATGTATGCACCCTATACACAGTCAACCCGCGTACACCCCAGAAAATAGGGTTTTTTAGTATTCGCTATAATTCTGAGAATTTATCCGTCAACCCTTCATACTACCTTAGACTTTCGCAACTTTAGATGTATCAATGAGTACTTGCAATAATCCTCACACAAAAAAATATATTCAATGTGTTCAAGTGTAATTAAATGAGAGAGCATTGCCTATTATTTATACTTTCATGTAGCATCCCACTTTCCTTATTTGAGGGCGTTCACCATTAACTTTATTATTTAAATAATTTCTTTTGCAAAACACTTTGACTTTTTGGGGCTTCTATATGACTCGTGAGGGTCCTCCAACTTCACATGGCCATAATTCTCTAACCGTGAGGAGTTACGTGACGTTCCACATACCACCAGAAATGGCATGACAAGAACTATCCATATAGGATAGTTTCACTGACAAATTCATGAACATTCATCTCATTATTCCACAATTAAGCATGGGTTCTCTAATGATGCAGACCTATCGACCCTCGGGCCGAGATCCGCTCATAGGATGGTTCTCTATCCCCTTGAGTCGGATAAGCTCTTTCGATTCCTGGCGGGAATCTCAATTTTATCGATCTACAGGTCCTTTTCACAACTCACAATCTCGCAAGTTTGCAAGTCGTGACTCCCGACTCTTCCTTTTCAAATCCACGATACCCGAGATTGCAAAATGGTTACAACTCCTTCTTTGTCAACACCTTCTGTGTGTGACCACAGGCTAGGATTAAATGCCAGCGCCTCTCGCAACTTTCCACTTCACGAGTTTCACCATCGAGCTCATGTACACTTGTCTAGCGAATCCCCGAGAGCGAAACGTCAGTGGAGTGTTGACTCCTTCCAATATGTGACGTGTGTCTCTCGGTCTAATTCCTGGGCCCACTGTGTGGTTTTGCCACGTGTCCCCTCCATGCCTCGGCTCTCAGCACTTCATGACTTTCGATGTCGAAAGAAACTCCTTTCAACCTCCAAACCCCCGAATACATGAAATGCGATGGGGTTCCTGATCCAACAGTCCTCCCATGACCTGGATCCGATGGCTATCCTCGCTCCTCACAATTTCGCCTCTCACGACTTGGAACACTCAATCTTTGGGCTCTCACCCTGTGAAACTTCGAGTTCACAAGATCCCTAGATCTCTGCCACCTATCCTCCTCCTAACGGACGACTGTGATTCTCTCCCGGGTTCGCGACTTCGGGACTTTTGAGAAAAAAGTCTTGACCTCTTATCCTCCAATATGCTGAAATGTTGAAATTCTGACACGTCATCTACGTGGGTCCCACAATGGAACTTCCCGCCTTTTTGGAATTTCAGACTTCGCGACTTCGCGAATCCTGCTGCTAAGCCTTCATCTCTTCAACCCATGAAACCTCGAATTGGTCAATGAAGGTCTGACCTCCGTGTTGGTGAGTATGACACCTGTCCACTCCCAGATGGACAGTCCTAATTCTGTTCGTAAGTTCTCCACTCACGAAGTTGAAATATTTCCTCTTCTGAACCCTGATGTTCGAATCCCTGATAGAGAGGATCTTGTGACACGTGTCCTTCCAATCGGACGAATCAGATTCCATCGCTATTTTGGGACTTCGCACCTCGTGACCTTGCGAGTATTGATGCAAAGATTTCGACCCTTCAAAGCACTATCCCTCTTGAGCTTGATTGAAAAATCCTCAAGTCCTTTGGGGAAAATTCTTGCGCGCACTCCTTGCGGCAATTCTTCAAACGCTTCTGAGTATTTGAATTCTTATACTCTGGGCACTCCCTTTGCAACAACAGTCCTTCAATTCTTCCCTCAGGTTGCAAACTCTGAGACTCTTCTAAGCCAGTGCACACTTTGCATGGCTCCTGTTATTAACTTTCACTTCTATGAGAATGAGAATAATGCTATCCTTCCTGAGCTTTCAGAGATGAACTCTGACTTTTGTCAACGCATACCTTGTAGACAATTTCATTTCACTCCTTGTAGGAAAACTCTTACTCAGATAGAGAAACAATTGAAACTCATTCCTTACTCTCCCTCTCTTCAGATTTTAGACCTTAACATGAAATCATACATTGATGCATCAGAGAAAATGTATAACATAGAGTAAATATTCATGAGCATAACATTCAATCATGCATACACATAAAGTATTTGAACACCATGATTCTGGATCAAGCTTCATATATTAATCTTAGAACTTCTATACATGGGCTCTTCTACACATTTTTCTACTTCTGATTCTCTATGCTCTCTTCGATTGAGTATGTTGCTAATGTTACAATGATACAAGTGAGGGTGTCTATATCCATTTTCCTTCTGACTCCTAAACTGTCTAATCTAGGAATTCAAATCTACCTACTTACATTCATTAACATAAATGCCTCTTAGTCCTTCAGATGAGATCGGGACACTCAAGGTATGATTACAATCTACAATTACACCCTTTCTTAATGGTTTCATTTATGTTTGGCACATCCAACTTCAAAAGATTTTAAACAATTCATCATGTGCCCAAAATGCGTTGGTGTGTGCCCCACACTCGCTTGTTGTTAGCGATGCTCTTGCATCATACTCCCTCGCTTGAAAATTTTCATGGGCTCCTGTCCATGAGCTCTCGCATGGTCTGTCCATGCTTCTGGATCTCTGTTTCATTTTCCCAGCTGGTATCTTCAACTGGATGTCCCTTCCACTTGACCAAGTATTCAAAATATTCCCTTCTCTTGGTCCTCTTGCTAACTCTCTTGTCCAGTATGCTTTCCATCTGTGGCTTCTCTGCAACTGGCATCTGTTTTGTCCACTGAACCTCTGGTTGTTCACTACCTGATCCAGCATTGTATGGGTACAAATCTGAGACATTAAATATCAGAGAAATTTTGATCCCATTGGGTAATTCAATCTCATAAGCATTTTCCCCAAATTTCTTCAAGACCTTACATGGTTTGATCTTCTTCATCTTCAGTTTGTTATATGTCCCCTTCGGGAATATTTCCTTTCTCAGATGTGCAAGAATCAAATCACCAACCTCAAATTGAAGTTGTCTCCTGTGTTTATCTGCTCTGCACTTATACTCTTGGCTTGAGTTTTTCAATCACTCCTTCACCTGGTTGTGAAGTTCCTTCATTTCTTTGGCAAAATCCTCTGCACTAGCACTCCTAGTTGCATTCTGCTCTGAATCTCTCAATTCTGAAACTCCTCTTGGCTGCATCCCATAAACAATCTGGAATGGACTTTGCCCTGTGCTCTATTCATTGAATCATTATAAGAAAATTCCGCCTGCGGCAGAATATTGTCCCATTGACTGTGGTGTTCTGTCACCAAGCTCCTCAACAAGTCTCCCAAACTTCTATTCACAACTTCTGTATGTCCATCCGTCTGAGGATGATAAGATGAAATGAACGATGATTTTGTTCCTAGATTTTTCCATAAGGTTCTCCAGAAGTGTCCCACGAACTTGGTGTCTCAAACCAAAACTATGCTCCTTGGTAAGTCATGAAGTCGAAGGACTTCTTTAAAAAATAGATTCACAATGTGAGTTGCATCACTGGTTTTCTGACATGGTATGAAGTGTGCCATCTTAGAAAATCTGTCTATCACTACAAAGATTGAGTCAAACCCTCTTTGTGTTCTTGCAGCCCCAATGTGAAGTCCATGCTTACTGCATCCCACGGCCTGTCAGGTATGGGCAACGGTTGATAAAAGCCTGCATTCTGCTTCTTCCCTTTTGAATGCTAACAAATTCTTCATCTGTTCATGAATCTTTTGATGTCTTCTCTCATTCCTAGCCAATAATATGACTCATTTAGCTTTGAGAACATCTTTTCATGACTGAAATGTCGAGCCAATCCTCCATTATGTTTCTCCTTCAACAAATTCTCCCTCATGGAGCATTTTGGAATACAAAGTTGATTACCCTTAAACAGTAATCCTTCCTGGATCATGTATTCTGTCCACTGGCTTCTATCCCTGAGAATTGGATTCTCAACTTCTTCATACGCCTCCTTAAAATCTGGATCATCTCTGTACATGTTCCTGAGATCATCAAAACCCAATGTTTTGACTCTGAACTCCCGCAACAGCAAACATTTCTTGCTCAAAGCATCAACAACTTTGTTATCAATTCCAGAAATATGCTTAATTACAAAAGTAAAGTTCTGCATGTATTCAACCCATTTAACATGTCTTTGATTCAACTTCTCCTGTTGAGTCACAAATTACAAATCATGATTGTCACTGCATAAGACAAACTCCTTCGGGATCAAATAGTGTCTCCATTTCTTCAATGTTGAATAATATCATAGAACTCCTTGTCATATGTGGAATATTTCACTTTTGCTTCATTCAACTTCTTACTGAAGTACGCTATCGGTCTATCTTCTTGTCTCAAGACTTCCCATATTGCAAATCCACTCGCATCGCATTTTACCTGAAATGTCTTTTTAAAATCCAACAACACCAGAATTGGTTGTTCCATGATTTTCTTCTTCAACAAATTGAAGCTTTTCTTAGCCTCTTCTGTTCAGTGAAAAGACTTGTGTCTCTTTTTCACTGTGTCCATCATCGGTGCACTAATTCCACTGAAATTCCTGATGAACGTCCAGTAGAAACTAGACAATCCATGAAAACTTCTCACCTCAAATATACTCTTCAGTGATGGCCAATTCTTAATTACCTCCACCTTATCTGGATCTATCCTCAACTTATCTGCAGAAATAAAAAAACCCTAAATAAATTAGCTATGTCTTCATGAATGAGTATTTCTTCATGTTTATCAACAACTTCTCTTGTTGTAGCCTCTGCATTACTGTAGCCAAATGTTTCAGATGCTCTGCCTATGTTTTACTGAAAAATTAGTATGTCATCAAGATACACAATGCCAAATTTTTCGATGAACTCCTTTAGGACTTCGTTCATCAACCTCATGAATGCGCTTGGCACATTTGTTAATCTAAATGACATAACAAGCCATTCATACAACCCTTTGTTAGTCTTGAAGGCTGTCTTCCATTCATCACCTTCTCTCATACGAATTTGATGATATCCACTTTTCAAATCAATCTTCGAAAAAAAAAATTCCCCACTCAAGAAATCCATCAAATCATCAATCCTTGTCAATGGGAATCTATACCTGATGGTTATCTTGTTGATTTCTCTTGAGTCAGTACACATCCTCTAGCCTCCGTCTTTCTTCNAAAACTCTTGCTCAGATAGAGAAACAATTGAAACTCATTCCTTACTCTCCCTCTTTTCAGATTTCAGATCTTAACATGAAATCATACATTCACGCATCAAAGCAAATGCATAATAGAGAGTAAATATTCATGAGCATAACATTCAATCATGCATACACAAAAAGTATTTGAATGCCATGATTCTGGATCAAGCTTAATATATTAATCTCAGAACTTCTGTACATGGGTTCTTCTACACAGTTTTCTACTTTTTCTTCTCTATGCTCTCTTCGATTGAGTATGCTGCTAATGTTACAATGATACAAGTGAGGGTGTCTATATATTTTTTCCCTCCGGCTCCTAAACTATATAATCTAAGAATTCAAAGCTACCTACTTACATTCATTAACATAAATGCCTCTTAGTCCTTCAGACGAGAGCGGGATGCTCAAGGTCTGATTACAATCTATGAGTACGACCTTTCTTAATGGTTTCATTTATATTTGGTGCATCCAAATTCAAAAAATTTTAAATAATTCATCATGTGCCTAAAATGCGTTGGTGTGTGCCCCACGCTCTCTTATTGTTGGCGATGCTCCTACATCATCTAACCATAATTCTAGGATGACTCAATCCGCAAAGTGTCTTCCCATGAGGGCTTTCACCATATGGGGACCACTTTGGAGTTCATCCATTTGTACTTCTTATCAACCATGACAAGACAATAATGAGTCATATTTACATCAAAACAACTTGGTTCCATTACCCAAAACTTTGTGTTGTCAGAATTTATTCAAGGGTTGACATCAATGACAATCAACCTTAATCAACAACCTTCATCCGGACCTTCATCAGACCCTTTTTCTAGGAAGTGAACTTTGATCTCAAATTGTTGGAGGATGAAGTTGAATCAGAAAAATACGACACATGGGTTTTGTGCCCAATATGTCCAATTTCGTCCACATGAGCTGTTTCCTAAAATTGTGAATGGAATGAGATCAGTAAATGGTCCTTGATCTGACCCTCCAGCCCTCGATCTGTCTCTCCAGCCCTCGATCCGATACTCCATCTGACACTCCATCCAGAACTTGATCCGACACTCGGAGCACAATGGATTTGGAGGTTGGCATATCAACGAGCTTCGATGGGAGAATTAGGTGTTCCAACTCATGCCCTCCATCTCTCGATCTCGTTACATTCAGACTTGGGTAGTTGCAACGGTCGCTATTGTGAGCGCACGAGGTTGTTGGGAAAGAGGCTTTCTGTTAATGGGATTTAATGTATTTATGTTTTTAGAGAGTTTTGACCTTTCGAGTGGTTGATCTATTAAGATATGTATAACTCTATAAATCCTGGTTGTATATGCCACGAAGAGACACAAATTGTATTTTATACATAAAAATTATCTTCATCTTGTTGGATACTCTGTTTTTAATGATCAATACCAATGCTTCGTTAACTCAGTGACTGCGTTATCCTGTTGAAGTATTTTATCGACCTTATGGGGGGCCTACAAGTGGTGTGGGTAGTTGTTTATATCAATATATACTTCCATCTATATATTTTCCTTTCATATATTTTCAATTTCGAAGTTGCTTATTTAATTCCATTCACTATGTATATCTCTCTAATTTCATATCGCTTGTTTAATTTTGTATATCTTCTCTAACTTGCAGCTCATTTCCTGAATTGTGTGTGTATCACAGAGCATGCATGGACGCCCATGTTTATTTGTCTATATTTTGATTTCTAACATTTCAATTGCAGGATGTCGTTTACTTGTTTAGGAGTTGTTTAACTATGTTATCATGTCTTTTTCTCTTTGTTTCATAAAGATGTAAATCACTCTGCAGAGTATCTCTTTAGACAAATCTCATTTATTAAATTGTAATTTCAAATAATCTTTGTAGGTGTGGATAACTTGCTAACCCTGTTTTTAGAATCAACATGATAAGATAGAAGTGTATTTTGAGTTATGATTTTCAATAACATCCTAGTTTTAATTTTGAGTTATGATTTTCCATGATACCCTAGTTGTAATTTCAAGTTTTGATTTTCAATGTCATCTTAGTTATGGACTTGAATTATGCTTTCTAGTTAGCATTAGTTATGAGTTTGTAGGTTTGCAAGAATTATTGATTCTATACAGAGTATTTTCAATGTTATCCTAGTCATGAATTTGAATTATGATTTCTAAGTAGTATTAGTTATGAGTTTATAGGTTTGCTTGAATTAGTGATTTGGAACATAGTATTTTCTAGTATTAGTGTGTGAGAGAGAATGATTGATGATTGAATATATTATGCACAATATTTTTAAATCATATGGATTCCAAGAACATCTATTGTTTCTTTTATGATGGAAAAACTTTCTATAAACTGCCTTATCCATAATCTGCATTTCTCTGCAGAAGTTAGCATTGAGTTAATTCCACTTGAATTGTCATTAGTGGTTAGATGTCATCGTGATGTAATTTTCCACCATAGAAACTATCATCACATTTGAATACTATCACAACACTCTTTCTTTCAATTAGATAGATTAGTGTTTATTCTCTGCAAGACAGGAATACTTGTGAGCTTTGTTTCTCTTGCTTTCAGTTAGGTAGATTAGGGTTTATTCTCTTCAAGATAGAAATAATTGTGAGTTTTTTCTTTAAGAATAGATTTCACTTGTAAATATAATTCTGACGGATTTTTTTCTTATTTCCTTGTTCATGCAGAGGTAGATTAAATATCTCAGAGATAGATTACTTGTTATTTGCTTATTCATAGATAGATTAAATAGTTTATAGTACTAGACTTCTTAAATCTCATTGATTAAAGGTTACTTTGCATATTTAGCATAGAGTATGATGTTTGAATGGATTTCAAAAGTCATCCTTTTAAAGTAGAATTGTAAATTAAAAGGAGTGATGATCCCTAGGGTAAACCATCTCCTTAGCTAGTTAATCTTGTTGTTAGATTTTCTTTCTTCCTTTGCTCATATTGTGCCACAACTCTAAGTTTACTTACCCCAGATTGACAATTTAATTGAGGGAAATTAGTACATATAGTTTACCCATCATTTTTGGCGTCGTTGTGGGGGAGCTGGTGCTAAAGGGATTAGAGTGTAGGTAGGTAGGTTGCCTTTAATTACACAACAAGGGGGAGGATAGAATTTAAGATGAAAGGTAAGAACCTGTGCAACCACTTTAATGGGTCACTCCAAAGCCTTAGTGTTCCCTTTCTGCAAGAGTGTTTACTTTTTCTACAAGTTTGCTTATTTTTCTTTGTTTGTTTACTTTTCTCAATTTGTTTAATTTTCTGCAATTTACTTTCCTATAAACGCGCTTTCTTTCTTGCACAATGTGTTTACTTTCCCACAATTTACTTTCCCACAAGCATGCTTTCTTTCCTGCACAATGTGTTTACTTTCCCACAATTTTTTTTTCCTGCGAGTGTGCTTATTTTACTGAAATAATGCTTTCTTTTATTTCTTTTATGCAAGTTGTATTTCTTTTGTGAAAGTGTGCTTCCCTTTTGCAAAGTGTGTTTATTTTTCCTTCTAGTGTGTTTAATTTCATACACATGTGAGTTTGATTTCGTTCCTACAATCATATTTTATTTTATGCTTTGATTTATTTCCTGTAAGTGTGATTTATTTTGTGCAAGTGTGGTGTGTTTGGTTTGCATAAATCTGCTTTAAATATGTATTTCATTTTTTAGGTAGTTGTAATTAAAATATTAAAAAAATCTATATTAACAAAAAATTTGGGTGTTTTAAGAACCCCAGACACTAATCCCTATGTGAGGTCAGATCCATCAACCAACATAATGAATTCAAAGGTAACCATTAGTTTGGAAGAACTCTCTCAAATCCTAGCAACAACTGAAATTTCTTCTTTCTAGGAAGAACACATCTAGACAATAGTCAAGAACTTGTATACCTCTCTGGAAATATTAGAAAAATCAAGGTCCTATGAGATACATAATGATTTTCCTTGACAAACTGCAAAGGAAGATGAAAAATTATGGACTACATCTAGTGGAGAGAAATCACTAAGACTTGAGATTGAGGAGTTCTCAACATCCATCTCAGCAGATCCTTTATGTACTTCAGGAATCAATCATCCAGAAGAAGAGGATCTACATAGCATGATGAAGGAGAGCATAGAAATTACTGTTGATGAACATCAAGATTACATTGAAATTTGGTTTCAAGAGGTCATCAGGCCACAATATTATTCTCTTCTTCAACACCTTTTGATGCCAAAATAAGTAGGTTGGTTGGTTCTTCATATCCAGGTAATCACTGTGGTAACCTTTTCATATGTGGATATGGGTATGTTTCTTATCTTTCTTCGCACATGGTTACATTGGAAAAGTTATTACACTTGAATAAAGATTTTCCTTTGTTTTTAGGTAGAGTAGGATAATAAATAAAAGCTACATGTTGTTAGTTTAGCTTAAAGTATAATGCAACCTCATTTTACATTTTTTTTTAGAATAAACAACTATGAGATACATGTGCCTATGACTTCATCTCATTGATCTCATCAGTTTTTTATATTTTAGAGTGTGGTTTTTGACAAACGGTTTTAGAAACTTTTTGTAGGTATTCATCTAACAAGAAGTGGACAACTCCAAGGAGACAAAAGGGAAGTATTTTACTTCGAAAGAAGATGTTTCTATATTTAAACTATGTTTTCTACTTAAGCACCAATTGGATAATGACTTTTTATTATGCTTAGAAACTGGCTTCATTTAATTAGCCATTTTTACAAGATTTCTATCTTCCTTTCTCTCAATGAATCTTTCATGGAAGTTTCTCATATCCTCCACCACTAGAGGATATAAGGAAGTGACACTTTGTCTTATCAAACCTAGAGGTTACTAGTACAATTTCCCTAAGAAACCTGATTAGGTGAGTAAAGTATCTTTATAAAAGAGTAGCCATAAAGTTTGATTAGTGATTGACCATGGAAACATCAATATAACTTCAAAAAATAAGAAAGTGAGTAGGGACTGGAGATACCTTTCTGTTATTTTCAAATGGTACCATCCAATACACATTAAAAATGCTTGAATAAACCATATCTTCAGATTGGCTATGCCCACTTAAGTATCCCTTACATCAGGACAATCTATAAGGAATACATAAAGAAGATTCATCCTCTAACTTAAATACCATCCCAGTCCAAAATAAAAAAAATTGTTAGAGTTGCCTCCCCATCTCCTTGCAAAAAGAAATATTCATACACAAATCTTAAAAGATGGTGGATTAGTCTTTGGTGTAAAAGGGTGTAAGAGGCTAACCCGTCGAGATACTGAATAGGTATGCTGGCAGTGGGTATCGACCTATGGTATGACTAGGTAAACTCGACGGAGTACTAAACAAGCTTGCTGGCAGTGGGGCATTCTACCTAGAGAGGGTGATGATTTGACAAACAATAAATAAAATTCCTAAATATTAAAACTTTTCCTAATGTACGACACTACTTGTAGGAAAAGTTGGAAAGAAGTATGCATGGTTAAGCAAAGGTAAATGAACTCCATCAATTTGCCATTGGGAACTAAATTTAAGAAAATCTTAAGAATCTCTTTCCTACCTCTTCTTAACTATATGTAGGATGTTTTGTCCTAGAGGTGGGGCCATATTTTAACCGTATTGTCAGACTAATGTGTGAAATTTATCTCTACACTTGGAAAAATGTAAATCTTAGGCTATTAGGAGAATTGAATGGTTTCGTATATCTTTGATTGTGAGGTGTCACAATACTTAGGAGCGGGGGAGGGGTTTCATGAGATAAAAAAAATGCTAAACACTACCCATCTGTATTACAAGCCCATTAGAAGAGGAAGTAGGATCTCTGTCAAATTCTATCATATTGTGTTTTTACAATATCTCGGGCTATTATATCAACAATCATTTGTATTGGCATGATAAGATTTATATTGCTGGCATGATTTTGTGTGTGTGTAATTAATAAGTCTTCTTTGCATTTTTTTTTTATCTACGTTTATATCTAATGTAAGGGAAGATTTCTTACACTTATCACACTGAGTATTCCTCACAAAGACACTATTACCCCCTCTTCTCATATTCCTACACCTTCTTCTAAATATAACATACCTTCTACATCTACTGAGAAACCTAAGCCTTCCTCTCTTAAAAAATCTGATCAATTCCCAACTGTTGAGCAATTGGAAAAAGAGAATGCTCAACTGATCCAACATCTCGCAGAATGTAAAACTGTGGATCGTCATTTGCACCATGACAATGTTTTTTTTTTTAAATAAAAAGGTAGTACCTATTATATTATCAAAAAGTAGAATACAGTGTTCCTTGTTGCAGCCAGCTGTCCTGCCTGACCAGGAAACTAGGCCAGCTAGGCTAGTCCATAACAAAACATGTGGGTACCTTGCCCGAAGGAAACCAAGGCTATTAGGATATAGAGTTTTAAATCATATGCCATAACTAAACAGAAAAGTAACTAGACTTTCTAACTAGACTAGACAACATAAATAATTCTAACCAGGTGCCTCGTTCTTCTTCTGACGCCAGCCTGCCGGGAGTGAGTACGCCCTTGTGCATGTCGGGCACTGATGCTTTGGAGAGCATTTGGAATAGGCTGCTAAGATCATGTCCAGTCGCTGGTCCAACCAGGCGAGGCGAAATGCGTGGTCTTCCATCAGGTGCCTGAGCTCAAAGATGAGTGGGAGGTACCGAGAATCCGAGGCTGGAGGCTGGTTCGTTT
>JZKD02S0193175.1:11400-22537 GCA_000966675.3 Picea glauca | reverse complement strand
TCATCTAACGAAACTCAACAGGAGGATGCTCGTCCTCCTCAGGAGGCTTCAGTCATTCCTGACGTCTCAACAGTCACAGCACCACTCCCACAGGAGCCTCCTACGCATTCGTCGACACCTACGGTCCACGAATCCACATCCCCTCAAGGGCCTAATCCCATCTAGGAAACAGTTCCCTGACCCCTCACTCAAATTCCCTTCTTTTACCCTCCACCCGGTATAGAAGCTTTCCAGGTAGCAGCAACGCTCACACTACCAATATGGTGTTAGCAATCCTAGTGTGGTACTTACATCCACCTGAGATGGTCCCTCGCCCACAGGCAGGACTCCCCATGACGATTCCAGTCCTCACTTTCACTACCTCCACTATCCCCATACTCCCTACTCCCCCTGCTACCGCTAGGGGCAACAGAAAGAAGAAGGAGCCCACAGCTCCACTTCCCCCGCGCATCCCACCACCTTGCACATTGTGTGACAAAGAGGGTCACCAAACCAACAACTTCCCATCACTACCAGAATTACGGAATTTGATTCCCCCCAATCCAACCCCCACACCATCCATTACTACTGCTACCACTCAACCTTCCAGTAGTAAAGGGTTGAAGACCAAATTCGCATGTGCCATCTGTTCTGAGTATGGCCATTACACCCATCATTGTCCATCACTGCCTCGTTTCCGGCAGGCATTAGCTATCATAAGCCAAGACTTTCAGAACAACCCACGCTCGGCTACGTCCTCCACAACACCTATCACTGACATTCGCTACGTCACTACTTCAGTCAATGAACGCATGAGATGCCCTTGCTCTCTTTGTGATTCATTGACTCATTTTACATACCAATGTTCGATGATCATCGAATATCGGCGACGTTAGTTAGCCCTGCTTCACCAACCCACAGAGGCAATCATTGACATATATTCACCATTTGAATATCTCCATATCATCTCTCCCGAGCCCGAGGCACTCCCTACGCCTCCATGGTTCTTAGATTACATGTCTGAGGATTTACCCCGTAACCCACCCAACTCTCCCACCCATCCCCCTGCGGAGACTCTCCATCCCACTACTACGGGTACCCCTCAATACCTCAATATATGGTTTATGACGAGTGAACCCTCACCCTCCCCTAGAAATACCCCCTCTATTTCCTCAGCAGGGGGCACTCACACTGTCAATGAGATCACTCCTCATGATCCATTATATTCTCATCGTTTCCAATGCGATGAAGAAATACTGGAAGAACTACAATGCCCGGACTCTCCCTGGGACGCACTACATCATCGTGCACTCTTCCTTCCACAGGAAGCCCTCATGCCTCCTAGCCACAATCCCATTTACGCGGTCGAAACCAAAGATTTTATCCCATCAGGACCTATCGATTGGTTCAACAATCCCATTCCTGCACCCGATGCTTTTGAAGAAGGTAATCTGGCTAACATTTCCCCCACCATCAAAATCGACATTTCTATCAAACCGGGCATCGTCGAAGAGATCATCATTGGAGCTACTTGCACTCCTCAGGAAATTACTGCCTACAAATCCCTCTTCCAGGAATTTAGGGATATCTTCGCCTGGTCATACACGGAGATGCCTGGCCTCGACCCCTCTATCGTCAAACATCGCATCGACACCTGGCCCGACATCGCACCAGTTCGCCAGAAATAGCGACCGCTACACCCATCTAAGGCCGCGGCTATCAAAGCCGAAATTGATAAATTACGCACGGCCGGCTTTATTCACCCCATTGCTTATACATCATGGGTTTCCAACCCTGTACCCATCAACAAAAAACAGGGCTCTATTCGCATCTGCACTGACTTTCGCGATCTCAATAACGCATGTCCCAAAGACAACTTCCCAACGCCCTTCATCGATCAGATCATCGATGATTGCGCCGGCCACGAGGCTCTCTCCTTCATGGATGGATTCTCTGGCTATAACCAAATTCAAATCCACCCAGTTGTTCAGTACAAAACCGCATTCATTACCCCATGGGGTATGTTTGCGTACCGTGTCATTCCCTTCGGCCTCAAAAATGTCGGTGCAACTTTCCATCGGGCCATGACATACATCTTTCATGATATGGCTGCAATCATCCTTGCTTACTTGGATGACCTCACCGCTCTATCCAAGAAGCGCACCCAACACCTCGATTATTTACGAGTCATCTTTCAACGGTGTCGTCAATACAACATCCGCTTGAATCCTCTCAAGTGTGTGTTCTACATCACAGCAGGGCGCCTCCTCGGTTTCATCGTTTCCCAAAGCGGTATCACCTTGGACCCCCTCAAAGTCCAAGCCATCACCAAAATTCCACCTCCTTGGAATTTGCGACAGCTACAGAGTCTACAGGGTAAAGCGAACTTTCTTAGATGCTTTGTTCCTGATTACGCTATATGTGCACATGGTTTCCTTCGCTTATTGCGTCACGACATCACTTTTCATTGGGACGACTATGCTCAACAATCGTTTGACAATCTGAAAGCAACGCTTTCCAATGCACCTTTGATTAGTGCACCTGACTACAATCGCGACTACATCCTCTACGTATCAGCATCAGTTGTATCAGTAGCCGGCGTCCTCGTCCATCTCGGAGATGACAATCGTGAACATGTCATTTACTACGTCAGTAAGAACCTCTCAGGACCACCCCTGAAGTACAAACATGAAGAGAAACTTGCTCTTGCAATTGTCCTCGCAGTCCAGAAATTGCGTCACTACATTCTGCTTCGCACCACCAAGGTCGTCGCAGATTCCAACCCTATGCAATATTTGCTCAGTCGTCGCCAATTTAACGACAAGTTTGCTCGATGGATCGTTATCCTTCAAGAGTACGACCTCGAGTTCTCAACACCTAAGATTAAGAAGGCCCTCGTTCTCACTGAACTTGTCACGACCCTTCCCTCTGACACACCTAGCACCCCCGTCAATACTGACTTTCCTGACGAACATCTCTTTTACATCGCTTCTGATGATCCTTGGTATGGCGACCTTCTCGTCTACCTACGAACTCAAAATTTCGGTAATCACCTATCACGAGATGATCGTCGGTGCATTCTCCATCAAGCACCCCACTATCTCCTCATCGGTGACATCCTATATCAGCAGGGCGTCGACACCATTCTTCGTCGCTGCCTGACTATTGACGAGGCTGACAAAGTCTTAAACGACTGCCACAGTGGTGCCTATGGGTGCCATATTTTGGGCATCGCCACGGATCAAAATATTATCTGGGCCGGATACTTTTGGCCTACCCTGTTTCATGATTGCATTCATGCCATGAAACGATGTGAGCAATGTCAGCTCTATGCCAACAAAGTCTGAGCTCCCCCCGCTCTTCTACACCCAGTCATCACTGCAGGCCCCTTTTTCAAATGGGGCATTGACTTTATGAATTGTAATCCTCCCTCCAGCAATGGTCAAAAATACATTGTTGTTGTTGCCGATTACTTCACCAAAAGGGCCGAAGCTATGCCCACTTTCAACAACACCGCTAACACTGCAGCGCGTTTTTTCTTCAATCACATCATATCCAGGTTCGGAGTACCACTCCAACTCATTTCCGACCATGGGAAACACTTCGAGAATGAGATCTTCGTCGAACTCTCATCTTGGTTAGGCTTCTCTCACAAGTTTTCCTAACCATACTATCCTCAGTCAAACGGACAGGTCGAGGCAGTGAACAAAATCCTCAAGACCATGTTACAGCGCACGGTCAATAAACATAAAACAAATTGGCATCATATGTTATTTTCCGCGCTATGGACTTATCGAATGGCAGTGAAGACTGCCACGGGTTTTACGCCCTTTCACTTAGTCCATGGGATAGAGGCAACTCTTCCCATCGAGTGTGAAATTCCCACCCTTCGCACCATAATCGAGCTTTTACCTGACACTGCTCCAATGGAGCAGCTCTTGCTAAACTTGGAATCTCTAGATGAATATCGTCGATCCTCATTACAGAACAACGAGGTAGCTAAAAAATGATCCAAAGCTACCTTTGATCGCCATGTCAACCTTCACTCATTTTGCGAAGGAGACCTTGTCCTCGCCTATGATATCGCTCACGATACCTTTGGTCATGGAAAATTCGAATCACTCTGGCATGGCCCTTACATCATCCAATATTGCCTCACCAAAGGCGCATACATCCTGGCCTCCCCCGAAGGCCTCTCGCTCAAGGAACCCGTCAATGGGTTATACCTCAAGAAATTTTATGCTTAAACGTAGTCACGCTACTTNTAACGACAAGTTTGCTCGATGGATCGTTATCCTTCAAGAGTACGACCTCGAGTTCTCAACACCTAAGAGTAAGAAGGCCCTCGTTCTCGCTGAACTTGTCACGGCCCTTCCCTCTAACACACCTAGCACCCCCGTCAATGCTGACTTTCCTGACGAACATCTCTTTTACATCGCTTCTGATGATCCTTGGTATGGCGACCTTCTCGTCTACCTACGAACTCAAAATTTCGGTAATCACCTATCACAAGATGATCATCGGTGCATTCTCCATCAAGCACCCCACTATCTCCTCATCGGTGACATCTTATATCGGCGGGGCGTCGACACCATTCTTCGTCGCTGCCTGACTATTGACGAGGCTGACAAAGTCTTAAACGACTGCCACAGCAACACCTATGGGGGCCATATTTTGGGCATCGCCACGGCTCAAAATATTATCCGGGCCAGATACTTTTGGCCTACCCTGTTTCATGATTGCATTCATGCCATGAAACGATGTTAGCAATGTCAGCTCTATGCCAACAAAGCCCGAGCTCCCCCCGCTCTTCTACACCCAGTCATCACTGCAGGCCCCTTTTGCAAATGGGGCATTGACTTTATGAATTGTATTCCTCCCTCCAGCAATGGTCAAAAATACATTGTTGTTGTTGTCGATTACTTCACCAAAAGGGCCGAAGCTATGCCCACTTTCAACAACACCACTGACACTACAGCGCGTTTTTTCTTCAATCACGTCATATCCAGGTTCGGAGTACCACTCCAACTCATTTCCGACCACGGGAAACACTTCGAGAATGAGATCTTCGTCGAACTCTCATCTCGGTTAGGCTTCTCTCACGAGTTTTCCTCACCATACTATCCTCAGTCAAACGGACAGGTCGAGGCAGTGAACAAAGTCCTCAAGACCATGTTACAGCGCACGGTCAATAAACATAAAACCAATTGGCATCATATGTTATTTTCCGTGCTATGGTCTTATCGAATGGCAGTGAAGACTGCCATGGGTTTTACGCCCTTTCACTTAGTCCATGGGATAGAGGCAACTCTTCCCATCGAGTGCGAAATTCCCACCCTTCGCACCACAATCGAGCTTTTACCTGACACTGCTCCAATGGAGCAGCTCTTGCTAAACTTGGAATCTCTGGATGAATATCGTCGATCCTCATTACAGAACAACGAGGTAGCTAAAAAATGATCCAAATCTACCTTTGATCGCCATGTCAACCTTCACTCATTTCGCGAAGGAGACCTTGTCCTCGCCTATGATATCGCTCACGATACCTTTGGTCATGGAAAATTCAAATCACTCTGGCATGGCCCTTACATCATCCAATATTGCCTCACCAAAGGCGCATACATCTTAGCCTCCCCCGAAGGCCTCTCGCTCAAGGAACCCGTCAATGGGTTATACCTCAAGAAATTTTATGCTTAAACGTAGTCACGCTACTTTAGGTTATTTTTCTTTTATAGCGTTTTTAGTCTTTTTTATCCCCCATCTAAACTATCCTTTGTGCTATTGACAGATGACTCCTCCACCAGCTTAACACATTGGTTATGCTGACGGCGCCAGCCGTTGGACACAAAATCTCGCTTCAGCTTCTTGGGCTCTCTACACCCCTTCACATGAAATGCTACATTCCAGCGGCATCTGTTTAGGACCAGCAACCAATAACCAAGACGAATACACTGCTATCATCGGCCTCCTNGAAGGCCTCTCGCTCAAGGAACCCGTCAATGGGTTATACCTCAAGAAATTTTATGCTTAAACGTAGTCACGCTACTTTAGGTTATTTTTCTTTTATAGCGTTTTTAGTCTTTTTTCTCCCCCATCTAAACTATCCTTTGTGCTATTGACAGATGACTCCTCCACCAGCTTAACACATTGGTTACGCCGACGGCACCAGCCGTTGGACACAAAATCTCGCTTCAGCTGCTTGGGCTCTCTACACCCCTTCACATGAAATGCTACATTCCAGCGGCATCTGTTTAGGACCAGCAACCAATAACCAAGCCGAATACACTGTTGTCATCAGCCTCCTGACCAACGCCCAGCATCATCATATTCGTCACCTTAGCGTTTTCCTCGACTCTCAACTGGTCATTCTCCAACTTAACAATGTGTACCATGTACGCGATCCGTGCCTCTTTCGCAAATACCTGCAGGTTAGATTATTATCTCGACATTTTGATTCCATTATATTTACACATATTCCCAGGGAATTAAATCAAACAACAGATGAAATATCTAACATGGTGCTAGATTGGCATATAACACATCAAGCTACACATACATAAACATCTCACATATCCTGTCACAACATATAGATAGAATCAACATCATCCACATCAAACACAAAAAAGCACATGTAAAACACATTTGGATCCAAAAAACATGTATACTCATATATATATATATATATGTGTGTGTGTGTGTGTGTGTGTGGGCCCCTCAGGCCACCCGAATGTTTACATACACAAAAATACATTGGCCCACAGGCCCGTGCCACATCATGGTACAAAAATCGACTCACCATCCTATCAAAATAGTATACAATACAATCTGGGGGCCTCTATAGCACCCCCAGCTGCCCCTCCCTCAGGAGGAGGTGGTGGCCCACCCCTACCTGCCCCAGGCGGTGGTGGTGGCGCACCTGCAGGACCCTCCTGCCCCGGCGGCAGGAGTCCACTAGTCATGGCGGCGAGCACAGCTGCTCGTCACATGATGGACCGCCATGGTGGTGGTAACCCGATACACTACTCCAGGAACTCCTCGTCCTAGATACGGATCCACATGCCCTCAGGCACGTCCCGAAACACCGTCTCAAACCGACGGAGTATATCATCCAACTCCCCTCCGACTGCCGCCGGAGGGGCATGAGATGGCCCCGCACTAGGGTCATCAAATCGACGCCTCCTCGCCGGTCTTGCAGGATCTGCAGGTTGCCCCGCAACCTCATCCCGTCCATGTCTCTCTCCATGTGGAGGTCTCCCCTCTGGCTTCACCGGTAGTCTGTACAACTCCACCTCACGCCCACGAGGTGCCAAATCTGCACATGCACAAAACAAGCAACAACAGATCATATCAGTATCCATACATCATACATGTGAACTGATATATCAAAATCACAACATAAATCAAAACACACAAATACACAGCATACCTCTGTGATCAAAAACCTCCCCAGGAGGCAGTACCATGTCCGGGTCCCCCCGGAAGTCTACCCTAGCATAGGGGAACTGAAGTATAATCTGCGGCATCTGCCACCATATCTACGTTGTCTGCGTAGTAAAGTAGTGTCCGCCTTCGCCACCACCGTGACGAACCAAAATCTGTGACCACCACCTCAAGCGCGGCTCTCGTACCCCTGGTGCCTCCAGTAGCACCCTCGGGCGCAACATCGACACCCTCTCCAAGAAAAAGGCCACCAGGATAGAGACAAATGAAAACTCCCCGGCGCCTCTAGACCGACAGTGGTCCAGCTGCGTGATCATCTGCGCATGTAGGGTCAGACCCCAGGTGAACCGCTCATGGCCCACCACTACCCTCTCCATCAAAATCAGCTCGCCACCACTAATCCGGTGGGGCTCTCAGGATCCATACACCCGAACTATCATCGCTGCTATGCAACAATGCAGCAGGGCATCTATCCCACTGATGCTCACTATCGTCCCAGTCATATAATGCTCACCTGAGCAGTATCGCTCGGTGACCGTTCGCAAATGTGTGTCCCTCGGCAGCACAGGATCTGCCAGCAACGGTGTTCCCCGGAAGGGGAGCCTCGTCAAGAAGTAGATGTCCTCCACCGCAGTGAAGGCGATCTTCTCTCCTCGCACGAGGAAGCAGTGTCGATCTGGGCTCCACATCTCAATCAGAAACTGGAGCAAATACTCCTGTGACCGTATCAGAGGGCACTCAAAAAACTTTAGCAACCCACTGGCTGCTAAAGACGCTCGAACTGCAGGCCTTGCATCAGCCACAGCATCTCGTAGCTGTCACCAGTCCCGCTCGCGCCACCGCACATCCATGGTCACTGCTCGCCACCTGCACACAACCCAGAGTCCTATATTAGCTTAGGCAATCACCCAATACATCAAATAAGCTAATTTTTCACCATGAAACCTTGCCTCAAAGGCGCGGTTTTACCACCCACAGGCGCGCACACATGAGCACCTGTTCACTATACACGCGCGCATGTCTGCGCGCCTATTTTTCCCACAGGCGCGCTCATGAGCACGCCTGTTCACCATACAGGTGCACGCTCGTAAGCGCACCTGTTCACCCCACAGGCGCGCACTCATGCGCGCCTGTATACCCCACAGGCGCGCCCCTTGGGCGCACCTTAAATTCCTACACACGCGCTTTGATGCGCGCTTACTCCGTGTACAGGCGCGCACACATGCATGTCTTCCACTGAGTCACCCGCGCATGTGGGCCCATCCTCTACCCAAAAACCCTCTAAAACTCTCGTACGACCCCCCGTACCTACCCTGCCCAAAAATTGGAAACCTATAACTATGCAGGATGTTCAGACCACTAACCTTAAACTCACACGTCGTGAATCGGATACCTCGTGCTCTCGGAATCATGCAATCTCCTATGAATCTGCTCGGAAACTCACTAAAGCAGCAGGTACAAATGAGGTGGCAATGTGGGCCCTACAGCTATATATAGGCCTTTTTGCCAATCTTCCACTCACCATTCCGGGAGCCCACGACGTCCATTTTTCGAACCATCTTCAGCCACGGGATTAGCATCCCGCCACCTACATCATGACTGTCCCCAGGCCACTTTTCATCCTAAGCCCTCGGGGCACCTTTTTTTCATATCATAGACAGGTACGCATGCGCATCGTCACATTTATCTCATACATGTTCATATTTGTTATTATCTTCAGATATGGTTCACTTTGGGTATTTGGTTGTTCTGTGTGCAGGTACTTGGTCATCATCACTTCACATCATTCCTTCAGGTATATACTCAGCACTGGCATGTAGTCTCTCCCACTGTATTGCATTTACATTTCCAGTCACACCCTCTGATATTGGCCTTTAGGACACCCCTTGTTGTCTCTGCAATACTCACACCTCTATCTTGCATCTATGGTACTGGTACCCGGTAGCTTTCTTACCCTCATGAGTTGTCTCATTCATAGCACCTCTTGGCACTTTTGACACTCATGCTGCTCTTTATTACCCTTTATGGATGGGAGTCCCGGTAGTCTTTCATCATGTTGCAAATTAACCACATACTTCTTCTCCTCCTTTTGCTAGCTTCCCATATGGACTCCCAGCACCTCGCTTTATGGTCATGTTCTTTTCTTTACCTGCACCTCCGCAGGATCATGAACCCACCATTTCATCTACCATCAGTTTGCTCATCTGCAAACCTATCTTCATTTTACCTACCTCATACATAAACTCGCCAATGGGGCCCCCACCCTTCATTCAATTTTCCCAGAAATTTCTGCCCTCCCTGGGGCACTCATTTTACACTGGGGCACCCGTTTCTGTATTTTGTACATCTTTCCCGCATTTATTCATTATTTATTGTACAAACGCCTTCATTTTCCATCCTTTACTTTTGTCGTCACCGTTGGCGACCTACTTTCCTTTTTGGCCACACGCAACCCATGTCACCCTTGGTTGGAGCATTACTTCTCATTTACCCTCACCGACATTGTCTATACCTTCAGAGTACTACCCAGGTCACTTACCTTTCTCCTCTGGATTTGTTCACCTTGTCCTGCCTATGGCACAACTTATCCCTGATCTTGTCATCCCCCTGACACTTGATCTTGTTACACGGTTGCGGCCATTCATTATATCATATATCCTCCAACCAAGGGAAGTCTTGAGTCTTCCCATTTCTTGACTTCGTTTGTGTACCTCTTCCACTTCTTCACCACAGTAGATTCCGTGAAGCCCTTTTCTTCTGGAAGTCGCGTCCTCCTTTTGTCAACATCAGCACACTTTTCCAAAAGGGCGACAATATCTTGATTCTCATTTCCCATTCAATGAGAGATCTTGGACGACACAGGGGGAACTACCATTTCTCCCTGATGTCGTTGACCCCCATAACATTCGACGCCAACACTTTCTCATGTTGTGGTGGGTCTTACTTTGCGACTATTTCAGTTTTTCTTATCAGTTGTCGAAGACCTCTGAACTTGGTCGGGCCACCAATGCCCACATCACCGTCGTTGTTTACTTTCGCGACCATTACCGCTAGTTCAGAGTATGTTCCTTTGTAGAATTGTCTTCTACCTTTATCATTCCACCCCCGAGGGCGCTACAGTTGTCTACATCAACATTTCAGACATTTTTTTTTTCTTCAGAGTTACATTACACGAGCATGGGGCATGCCCGCCTCGTTTGTACACACTTGTATATTGATACACACCTTGTATCAAGTCGGGATCTATAGGTTCCTTTCTTCTCCAAAGGATTGCTCTACACGGTCCCATTCTTTCTCTCCCTTACAACACCATTCTCAGTAAAAGAAACATTGATGGATTTCGGCCATACGTTTTTCTCCTAACCTCATCCATCAGGGGGCATCTGTTATCACTGAAATTTCGTCTTCACGTGGTGACAAGAACTCCACATCGTCAAAATAGGACTGGAGTGATTCATGGCACAGGATTAATGCCACAGCATTGCAAAAGGGTCAAAAAACTATACAAAATGACCAAAAATTTGAAAGACACTTTACAGCATCTGGGTGCGCGCGCATATGTGCATAACAACATCGTACAAAGCACGCATATGTGCACAAGGTGCGGTTGTTGGGCGAAAAACCCGTGCGCCTGCTAAACGACGCATTTATTGAAATTGGTCGGCCTCCCAACCACTAATGGATCAGCTCCCAAGTCGATTTGACACCAAATCCGAGC
>JZKD02S0193174.1:316739-340660 GCA_000966675.3 Picea glauca | reverse complement strand
CAAAATCAACATTTGAATATCCAACAAGTGTAAAAATTTTATTCCTTTTATAGATAAGACCAAAATATTTTGTACCTTGAATGTATCTTAGTACCCTTTTTGTTGAATCCCAGTGACTTTCCCTTGGTTCCTGCATAAACCTTGAAAGTATACTCACTGAATATGACAAATATGGTCAAGCAGTTTTCAAATAAATGAGACTTCCAACCAATTGCCTGTACTTTGTACTGTTTACCAATTCCCCCCCTTTCAAATTTTGAAAGTTTCAATTTATGCTCCATGGGAGTAAGAGAAGGTTTACAATCTTCCATGCCAGATTTCTTTAAAAATTCAGTGGCATACTTAGTTTGGCTAAGGAATATTTGGTTAGGATGTTGAGATAATTCAACTCCAAGATAATAATGAAGTGTCCCTAAATCAGTCATTTTGAACCTTGATTTAAGTTCTTCCTTAACCTGTTTGATATGAGCTTCATTGTTTCCTGTTATGATTAAGTCATCAACATAGAGTACAAGTATCACCATATGATTATATTTCATTCTAAAATACAATGTATCATTCGATTCACTTCGCTGAAAACCCACCTTTCGTAGGTACTCATCCATTTTTTAATACCAATCTCGAAAATCTTGTTTCAAGCCATATAAATCCTTGCAAACTTTATGTTCTTGTCCTTTAGCTTCAAACCCTTGTGGTTGAGTAATGAAAATATATTCCTTTAGATCACCATTCAGGAAGGAAGTTTTGACATCCATTTGATGTAATTTCCAACCATTATATGTTGCCAAACTGATAACCATTCTGATAGTATTCCATTTAGCTGTGGGTGAAAAAGTTTCTTCATAATCAATTCCTTGTTGTTGAGAAAAACCTTTAGCAACAAGTCTTGCCTTGTACTTTTCAATTTTACCATTGGGCTTGTACTTTACTCGATAAAGCCATTTACAACCAATGGGATTAGCATCATGTGGACAATCAACTAAGTTCCAAGTCTCATTTGCAAGTACTGAATCATATTCATTAATCACTGCTTCATGTCATTCTTTATGTCCGGCTGCTTCAGCAAAAGAAGCAGGTTCAGTGGAAGCATGAACAAAATTTGTTTATGCTCTTGACGATCCCCTAGTTATTTTTTTGTTAATTTCATCTGAATGAACATCTTTGAGAAGTTTTTCGGTCCACTTTGGATTCTTATATTGAGAGGGTTGTTGATCTAAATCACCATTATTATTGAAAAGAGGATTTTCAAAAAATGAGGCTCTTCTTTCATCTGAAAAATATGAGGTTGGAGAAGATTATTTTGAAGAGTTAGTATCAAAAGAGTCTTGTGTAGTTTCATTATCAAATGAATCAGAAGAACTTTTTGATAAAGAGATGTCTTCTTGAGAAACAAAGTATTTTTCAAACCAAAATGTTTGCTTTGACTTTTTCTTCTTACCTTTACCCTTAGTGTTTTTCTTCTCTAAACGACTAAGGAGATGAATAATATCATATAAAATGTTACTTTCAGTTTCATCAAAAATTACATCTCTACTGACAATGAATTTTCCATCTGAAAGAAACCTATACCCTTTCTTTTCATTAGAGTATCCAATGAAGGTACACTTCATACTTCGGTTTTCTAATTTTGTCCTCTTTTCCTTAGGAACTAAAGCATAACATGTTGAGCCAAAAACCCTAAGATGATTTACCTTGGGTTTAAAACCATACCAAGCTTCATAAGGTGTTTTTCCATCTAAAGTTGATATAGGTGATCGATTTCTGAGATAAACTGCAGTATGGACTGCTTCAACCCAATATTTTGTGCTCAACCCTTTAAATCGCATCATAGATCTTGCCATGCCCATGAGAGATATGTTCATCCTTTCAGTAACTCCATTATGTTGTGGAGTATAGGAATTTGCTAGTTTCCTCTTGATTCCATTGTCTCAACAATAATCATTGAATTGAGTTGAGGTGAATTCACCTCCATTATCACTGTGAATCAACTCCAAATACTTTGTTGCTCAACATGAGCTAGTTGGAAAAGCTTCTCACTTTTGCTTGCCAAAAATACAAGCTTCACATTTGGAATTTTCTTTCTTCAAAGTTGGCAAACCCTTTACAAAATATTGGGATTTAAGTTTCAATAGACTATCAAAGTTTAAGTGACCAAATCAAAAAATCCATAATTTGAATGAAGACATTTCAGAATTCACTGTTGCTGCAAACTCTTCCTTTCTTTGGATAACTTTCCCATTCATTCTTAGTAACTTCCCATCTTCATATCCTATCATTATTGTTTTCAAGTTATCTTTCTCTGACTTAATCTTCACCAAACCATGTTGCATGACGATTTGATGTCTAGCTTTCTAATTGTGACCAAGGATAACAATTTTTTCTTAAAATTTGGTACATACCAAAAATTTGAAATCCATTTTTGACCAATTCCAGGGAGAAAGACTTTCACTGAAACTTTTCCTTGAGGTATATGAGTTGTATCATCAGCTCAATAAATGGGATTTAGTTGAACATCTTGATAATTCCAAAAATAGTCTCTGCAATAAGTCATATGTTGAGTAGCCCATGTGTCCAATATCCAATCATTTTCAAATGAATCTTCTTGTTGAACTGTTGAAAAAACATATTCATATTGATCATCTGCA
Organism: Picea glauca; assembly: GCA_000966675.3. Lineage (NCBI taxonomy): Eukaryota > Viridiplantae > Streptophyta > Pinopsida > Pinales > Pinaceae > Picea > Picea glauca. The sequence goes on along the minus strand of JZKD02S0193174.1, from coordinate 338,015 downwards.
TATTGAGCTTATTGTTGAGAATTTGAATTTGATGTATGCTTAAATTTTGGCAATTGATCATTGCTTGTAAGATAATTTGATTCATAATGACCCATCTTTAAACATCTTTTACATCTCACTTGACTGCAATTTATGTCTCTTCCTGACTGTGCATTATTATTTAGAGGATTACTTTGAAACTTTTATTGATTAAAATTGCTACAAACTCTACCATGACCACGACCTCGATTAGAAAACTGGTTCTGAAAATTTCCAAAATTTGATTTTCCTCTTCCTTAAAACTTTCAGCTTTAGCAAAAAGAAGATATTCTCGTGATTGTTTTTGTTTTCCAAAATATTTACTATGTTGAGACAGTAATTCACTAAGTGAACCAAAATTCATAGTTGATAACTTATCAGTTATTTGCAAATTCTCAAGAAAATGCTTATAAGATGGAGGCAAGCCATTTATCACAATGGAGACTAGAAAACTATCTTCAAGTTTAGGAAAACTGCCTTTGATGATTTCATGATGAATGTTTTTAATTATTGAAATGTATTCTAATACATCACCATTACCTGATAATATTTTTTTAAGAAATTTCATTTGTAGATCAACTCTATGAGATGCAGCAGCAGTCTCAAAAGGCTTCTTGAATAGATTCCAAGCAGACCATGCATCTTTGGAATTCTCAATATGTACAAACATGTGTTCAGTTATAGAAGAGCGCAGCAAATCAAGTGTTTTTTCATCTTTCAAATTCCATTTAGCTAAAGAAGTAGCATCGGTTGGCTTAGTTGGAGAAGTATCACCATCACAAATATCACACCATAATTCATTATATATCAAAGTGTTCTACATGTGTCGACTCCAAGATTTGTAATTCTTGGGTCCATATAACTTCTCTAATTCTGTGAATAAATTGATTAATTTAGACATGATGTTTATTGCAATATTGCAAGTGAATAATCCACAAAACTCCAAAAGAGAGACACAAGGCACCAAAAATAAGAGTACATAATCCACGCAAAGAGAGTATTTTTAAGGGCTTGGCCTTGACCCTTTAAAAGTCTCGTTGGAAAAAGAGTTTGAGAGAGTATTTCACTGGACTCTTCTCAACTTTTAACTTTAAAGGTTAAAATCAGAACTTTCGAAATTTGATCATTTTACAAGACTTATATTCGTATACAAAAAGAAAAATGCACTCCCCCCCTTGAATTTAAGCCTTCAATAACATAAATAACCCATTTTGAGATAAAGATTATTCATATTTTCACATAGGCTTCTTTATCACTTTCTCTTATACTTTAAATATTTAGTTTTAAAGTATATGAACATATGCCATCTATTTTATTCTTTTTGATATCTTTTAAAACTTTTGAAGTTTTAATAAGAAAGGGCCCGTCTTTTTGTTTGTTGCAAATGCATGCAATTATAATTATTAAACCATCAATCATTTATAAAGAATAATACCTTAACCTATTGAAAATCCGCACCAGTGTTTTCCAGCGAACCATGCAAACACGTGGGATCCTTTTAATTCGTATAGACAGTTGGTCAAAGTGCTATTTATTTTCACCACAAATGAGTTGTTGGATCTTGAAGCATGTACATTGTTGCTGGTAATACCAATGCTCCAAAAATATACTATCGGTAAGCACTTGCTTTGTGTCAACTTGAAGGGCGTGATCTTGCAGCAGAAAAGTTTGTAGTAGAAGAGAGTTCACACCATATCGCATGCGATAATAACTCATTCTCAAGCCTTGAACCACAATCATTGGCAGGAATTCTGTGGCAGGAATTCAAATTGCAAATTCAAACAAATTTGATGTCATTGAATGGAGGGTATGCTCCCAGCAGACGCACCAGAATGGAGGGTATGTTGAATGGAGGGAACGGATTTGTTGAATTCACTAGACTCTTCTCTGAAATCTTTTTACCAGATCCGCCCAATTAGAAGACTGATACAAGATCTGTCTGTAAACGATAGTTATGTTCTCATGTTGTACGTAGATGCTCTCTTTACCAAATCCTCCCAATGTGAAGAAGAGAGATCACACAGGTACAGTTTGTTTGCACTAGATATCTTGGATCTGAATCGATGTGGATCGATTTCCTTTTCCAGATTCAAACATAAAACAGATTGTTATCCACCCAATGCAAAGAAGAGAAGAAAAAACGATGGCTAGAGATAGATTTTTTTTTTTAAATGAACAAAACCAGATCTCCATATTTTTACATATCTACAACAATTTACATAGATATTTAAGCATTGAAGCATGGAGATTGAAATTAATCAAAAGATATATATCTCTTGAACAAGAAATTGCCAAATTTACATAGATATGAAACATTTTTTAAAAAAAAACAGCCCTCTACTTGGATTACAACTGGTCTATTTGTTAAACAAAGTAGATATGATCATAAAATAATCAAAGAAACAACAGATTTGATAAAAAAAACTTTTAATTGCTGAAAATGATGATTTATCTTATCAAAATTTTCAAAAAACAAGTGTTGTAATCAAAATAACTTTTTCCTGGTTGAATTAATAACAGAAAAACCTCAATATTGTTGTCATTGACTTTGAAGAGATCATGGATGATGTTATGGAGACTTCCTTGCTTCCTCAATCCATCACCAATCCTTCCATCACCATTTCACCATGGCTTTGATACCATGTTGACAAAGTGTCCTTAGAAACGTAATTTTATTGATAAGGAAAAAGTGATTACAATCTAAAGTGAGGACTCATAATCAACTTATTAACCTCACTTGAAAAAAGAGCCTGTTTATATAGCTCAACTCTAAACTAAAAACTAGGAGAACAACCAATCACATAATCACATGAGTATGATAGGTGTCATTTACATAGAAGCTAGGTGTCATTATCCTAACAAACTAGAATAAACTAATTTCTAAGAACATTTATACTAGAAAATACTTAGACTATAGAACTTTAGGATTATGAGGCTAACACCCCTCTTCCTCAAAATATCTAAATGGAGGGTGACTCAAATACTAGCCACAATATCACCTAGTAACCTTAAGAGACTCAAGTACATTTGAACCTATGACCTATGCCCTTCCCGTCAACAACATGCCTTGGGTGGATGGTTCAAGAAACTAAACTAAGACTTTGATATGACCCCAATATATATGGGGGAAAATGTATATTTAATGGGGAAAATATGTATACCTATTTTAACTCATTACACATGTGGGTCCTTTATTAGGTCGACCCCTATTACATATACATTTACCCCCATATATTCCCCCCTTGGATTCAAATTAGCTACCTTGAAGAAGAATCATGTAGGAGAGCTCTTGATTTCCATTATGTTTAGGCATGGAAGAGGAGGGCTCTTAATAGAGACAAATCTAATCATAATTTGTTAAGATAGATCTCGGAAGTAATGGGAAAATTAGACATGATACTCATCTACAAGGGAAACAAAGATATATGTACATCAAAATAAGAACTTGAAGGTCATAGAAAGAAACAAGTTGAGGATATTAGAATCAAAKATGCAGTAGAATGGAAAGAAATTTATGAAGTTGATACTACAATAAAGGATAAATATGTTTCATTTGGCCACTAAAGAGGGGATCCAARTACTATGGAAGAACCCTRGATCAAACAATCAATAGAAAGAATATGAAATCTAGACATGGGTGTCAAGAGAGGAGGMCAATCARAAGTTGACTTGGTCTTAGTAGGTAGAGAAACAATTATCAAAAATAMAACATCTTGGCTAGAATATTCAATTAGAAATTTTCCCACCATCATTAACAATTAATATCCCTTAGATGCCTTGGAAACCTTTRYATTMAAWAAGAAAAGRAAGASAAWTAAGAARAAAACACGTAAAWGAGRGAGAGATAAWAATRAATAGATWGCAAAATTTTCTATGTATTATATATATATATATATATATATATATATATATATATATATATATATATATANNKAKATGGGAGACGGGTATCAAACAATGTTTTCCTTAAATTAAAKAAGTTGGATCCATTGGTAAGGAGTAAGGAGTTTCTCATTAGTCRATAAGGTTTAATTCTTGTRCGGAATTTTTGTGTATCCATGGGGTCACTTTGAGGTAGTGGTTGAACATGTSKTTTCACCCTGTTGAYGGGGGGGAATTCCYTTCAATAGACAGGGGTACTTCCCGATATGAAGTCCCAATTAGASCTCACACCTTTTGGTATGGGATASCCATCTARATTTTGGCATGGMTACCATTACAGGAAATKRGTTAATMTTGAGTGATCGAGATGCARGATGCAGTTTGCAGYGTGAACTAWTCAAAATATTAAAAWTAAATACTAATCTAAMATATYCTAGATAAGATAAAACTAAAGTAATAAATAGAAGATAAATTACAAACTTCTTTCTTGCACATCCACAAGARTTAGCTATAAAATAAAAATAGAAAAACTATAATTAATGAATAACACAAATGAACAGAAAARTCTAAATCAACGAGGAGTTCATTAATCATCTATTTATCATCTTAAAGCAATAGTATCAAAAAAGTKATCAAATGAAAAACTACAACATTCACGAAAGAATAGTYTATCCAATGAATAACACAACCTTACAATAATGAAGATGAAATTTCCAAAAGATGGAAKTATTTCATAGAAATCRCATCACATAACACYRAATCATTTCTCCYCCAAAACRGCCCTAAGATCTTCTTCTCATTAAAATTTCAAAAGTGGTTCTAAAAGYTACAAAAATTAAGAGCCCTTTCAAAGTGGTGCTCTTGTGAGCATATACCCAATGATTTGTAACTAATTCTTGTGTCTTATTGACTTATTGGTAGTTACAACTCTTGGACTTGCCTAATTTGTATTTTCCTACTTTGTACATTACACACTACAACTTTAAAAAAATATTACACATGTCCCTCAGATTTGTCTTTGAAATATACATTCCATACGTCATGATAGGAAACAATTCTAATTACTCTTCTGAAGAGTAGGTATTCTAATGTAACTTCACGGGTGGTTGCATCCCAAGACATAGTGTTAATGTCATTATTTAATGTAATGTAAAAGGAGTTGAGAAAATTATTGTCCTTAGAGGGTATGGAAATGTGTTCATTTAGCACAACTTGGGTAACTCACTAATCCATCCCAATACAAATTATTCTTAAATCCAAGTTGGATTCCAATTCTGCAATGGTTTCTTCCATTGGCCTTGCCTAGCCCAGATCTCCAATCTTGGGTAACTTGCATTTTTCAATTAGTCTTTCTACTACTGTGTGAATGTGTTTGTAGAGACCCATTGAATTTCATATATCCTTCCCAAGCTCTTTCCCTCTTTTCTGGAAATTTGTAAGGGTTGTATAATTCAACCTATTTTCCTTTTTGGTTATTTTGGGAAGCTCTTGTGGTGCATTTGGATTTTCTTTTGGTCATTTTTTCAAATTGTCTATACTTATGCAAACCCTCCAACTTTGAATTTTTGTTCTTGACTTTGTCTGCCATTGCTAACAATTGTGTAGATAAATCCTAGAAGTCCTTGAGGTTGGTGTACAATTGTTCTACATTGGCCCTCATTTATTTTTTCACTTTAGTGGTTACTGCTATGAATTCAAATATACTAGCCCTATCTCCTTTATAGTACCTCACCTCTTCTTCAAGGGATTCTACCTTGGCTTTGTATTCTTCAATCTCCCTGACCGTATCTTTGATATTCTTCTCATAGGCTTGAGTCAATGCCACTTTCTCCAATGATAGATCTATTGGATTGTCCCTAATGTTTTCAACTGCATGTATCTATCTAGTCACTTCAAGCATTGGGATACCCGGGATGGGAAGTTTATTAAGAGATTTTTTGACATTTTCATTTGTATCCTTCTTGAAAATAAATGAACTAAGTTTGGCTACTATGTCAGCCTTAGAAGGAGTGAGTGCTCCTAATTCCATATCTTCAAGAGGAAAGTGGCCTCTAGTCAATGTAGGACCAATAGTGGATTCATATGGCCCAGTTTCCATAGGATCAGTATTGTGATCCTCTTCCTAGGCTTTATTTTATTCTTCTTCTTTCTTTCTCTTTTCTTACTCTTTGCATTTTAAATTCTCTTCATGTTCTCTTAGGATTCATTCTCTTAGGAGTCGCGTTGCTCATGTTCTTGTTGATCTTTTATTTTCCTCTTTGCCTTTGTTTCCTATTGAAGACTTAGTGCTTCAACTTCCTTTTCTATCCTTTATTTCTCTGTTTCTTCTTTAGTTGCACCTTATTCTTCATCTTTTACTTTGAATTTTGCTTCTTTTGTTGCCTTCTCTTTCTCAGATTTCTCTTTTTCAGTTGTGTTTTTCTTTGGCCTTCATCTCCCTCACATCATATAAATGAATTCATCATAATTATTTCCCCTTTTATATATTTCTTCATCCCTCCATGATTGATATTCATAGGGCCAATTACACTTGCATAGCCGACATTTTTTGATGACAACTTTCAAGGGATCATGTCTATGAAATACTTCCTCCATGAAATGGAATGTTGTCAAAATGTTTACCTCAACCCATGCCTCCTTTCTATCCTTGAAACTATAGGATGCCACATATAAAGGTAGTGGTGTCCATGGAAATTTCTTATCCCTAGAGAGGGTTTCTCCAACTCCATGCATGAGAGTGTGGTATGCTACTTCCTATAGTACCATTGCATTAGGCACAAACTTTGGAAATAAGTGAGGCGATTTACTAGATTCATAGGCCCTGATGTAGGTCCCATGCTCTAGTACATACCAATCTCATATTTTTTCGACAACCAACATTACCCTCTCTAACGTGCATGGAACTAGGGTGCAGAATAATAACTAGAACAATGGAATTGAAAAGTGTTCAGAAATCTTATGATAGTGAATGCAATATTTATTCTCCCACAACTCCCAGTAGTAGACATGAATATGGGGTTCTCTCTGTTTCCAATTCCATCCCATACCTAGATAGGCATGAACTAAGAAAACGATGTCCAATAGGTAGGAAGACATGTGGAATTGTGAATGTTTCCCTAGAACTATACATTTTTCTATTGATATGGTCTCCTCCAGGGTGGTAGAGAAGATAGCGACTCAGTTGAATATGTGATCAATTGTTGTGATTGTATGCAGCAAATGGACCCATGATTCTTTGAATCTTGAGGAATATTCTTCCCCATAAAGTTTGCATAGAATGTCTATAGTGAATCTACAAGGGGTCCTAAACATTTTGGTGGGGTAATATCTTGATTTTATTGTTTTGAATTTTATCTCTAGGACCCACCATCTTTTCATTGTTTCTCTACAATATAGAGGACATTGCAACATCCAATATTCTATAAGTTCAATTTCCTCAACGGGAATCTTATAACATGTGTCCAAGACTAAGGAATGGAATGATGAGAGATATTTCCCTTGAGTATATTTTAGTAGCTTTTTTTCAACATATGTTTAGCAATATATGATCCATGAGATGAATTATATGCATAGGAACACAGTGGCATGTACAAATATCTTATAGATTCAAGATCGTTTCAGTGCTTGGTACACACCCAAATCTTGTCCGTCATCCAGTAGTTCATGATAGGAGCCCTATTGTAGCATATGGTAAATTTATCTCCATTGATATGCCACACTAGTGTCTACATTGTATATGGTGTCATTGTAGATGGGACTTGGGGTACTTGTTCCTGTTTCCTCCTCTTCTCCATATAAGCTTACTACAATGATGTTCTTTTTTCCACTTCTTCTCCTAAAGGTTTCCATACCTATATCATGCAACTCATCCATATTATCGAAATCAGATATTAGCATATTTAGTGTCCTTAAAGAATGCAAATGCTTGTATAGAGGGATATTATCTAGGAGGGGAATCTTATCTGCTAGTAATGGTCGTTCCTAGGTTAGGATTCTACGATGGAATCCTAATAAATAATTAGGCATTTTCCTTTGAAAAATCAATCGATGACTGGTGCGTAATTACAATTCCCTATAGCTAGTTTGTCTTGAATGAATTCGGGCATGAAGAGACTTTCCTTAAATCACAGGACAAAATTGAAGTGGAAAAAATTAAAATATTTTCCTAATTTATTTAAAAGAAGAAATGAAACGGAGGTTATCATGGTCATAAGAAAAATTTGTCCATAGCTCATTTATCTTTGAGGTTCTCAAATTCAAACACTAACTAACCAAATCGAAAAGTACACACAGATCCCTAAAAGGTGGTTTGATGCAGATTTAAACATAATGAACATGAATCTTTGACACACATGGAACAAGAAATTTCAAATGGAAACAAAGATATCATCCATTATAATGAATCTTTAAGGTCAAGTTTCTATGGTATATCCATAAATGATTTCTTTGCACCACCCCCCATTTATTAAGAATGGTAGCAGATGATGGAGTTTCACTTTCTAATCCCTATGGACATAATAAAAGGGAAAAGGGGGGTTTTGTTGAATATTTTTTAATGCCCCTTTAATAAAGAAAAGAAATAAAATGAAATGATACTATCACTGAAACCTTGGCCATGTTTGGGGCTTACCTATCCTGTGATGGTAAGGCGTTAGATGAGGAGGATTGTGTAGTCGAGGTCATGGTGCATGTGCTTTGGGTTGTTACTCAGTGTGATGAAGTGGAAAAGGGATGTGAGGATTTTATAATTTGAAAATTGTTTGTTTTTGCATTAACCCTCCCCCCTTTTAAATTCAAATAGGTCACATCGACAATCAATTCATCATTTCATGGGAAAGACATTGTTTTGTGATGCAATAAAGGGTATGTCATGAAGAGGTTATTTTTGGTGAAATGTGATATATCGCACGAAAAAAAACATTTGTGTGATACATTGTATCTAGGAAAAGATTGTGGGAATGCGGCATCGCGTTGAGAGAAGATCCAACTATGTGACATATCGCACCAACTATTTTTTCATGCGATGTATCACAGGCTAAAGAATTTTGTAAACCCAAAATATGTCGCATGGGAAACATTTTCTTGCGCTATACATTGCAAGAATGAAAGAAATATTTTAGGATGCGAATAACACTGAAGACAAGAAGATTTCTTGAAGTTTTCTTTGTCACATGAGAAATAATTTGAGCGAAGTGCGATGTGTCGCATGAAAGATATTTTAGTGTGATGTATCACACCTAGGAAAATATTGTGATTATGTGTCGATCATAAAGCCATGTTGAGAGCTAAGTAGGCCCTCTTTTGTCTTTCTTTCTTCCTTCCTTTTTTCTTTGCGTTGAGAGAAAAATTCATCTATGTGATATGTCGCACCAAAGATATTTTCATGTGATACATCACATGAGGAATAAAATTGTGAGTCTATAATGTTGATATTTTATATAGTTTCAGAAGTTATTCCTAAGTTTAATTGTATTGATTATTTCTAAGTGTAATTGTGAAAGGGCTTATTGATAAGTCATGTACTTTAGGTCTTTTAGAGTATAAATAAAAGTTATATCGAGTCATTTTGATCATTCATTGAATATAAGTACAAGAGAGTAGTACACACTTGTCTAGGAGGTTATTCTTGGTTTGTGTCTGGGTCTCTTTGGTCTTGATTTTGTGAAAGAGAATTGTATGACATTGCACATGTTGGAGGAATCTATACTGAGGAAATTTTGCAGGGTTTTCTCCCCCTTGAGGGTTTCCCGAAGGATATATATATTATTTTTATGTGGATATCCATCTTTTAGTTGTGATCCTTTTGCATATTAAATAATAATATAATAATATAATACTTTAATTGTTGGAAAAATCAACATGGTATCAGAGAAGGCTTGAAAAAGAAGATTTTCCACATATTTTTGGAAGTGTTTTGGAAAACTAACTTCATGTTCCCATGCAGGATGACTACCGACACCAAAATGGATGAGAAGATGGAAGGAGCAGAAAACTTCAGAGCATGGAAGTACAGAGTAGGCCTCCTTCTGGAAGAACATGATTTAGAAATATTTGTTGAGGAGGAAGTTTTAGAACCAGAGGAAGATGAGGCCAAGGAAAATCATAAAAAGAACCAGGCCATGGCTAAGAGGATTATTGCAGACTCAATCAAGGATCATCTGATCCATCATGTTTCTCTGTTAAAATCTCTGAAGAAGATGATGGATGCATTGACTCGGTTATTTGAAGGAAAAAACATCAACAAAAGGATACATTGAAGACCCCCATGAAGAATTTGAAGCTTCAAGATTCAGAGTCCATTCACTCTTACTTATCGAGAGTGTATCAAATAAAGGAACATATTGAAGCTATTGGAGACATTGTTGATGAAGTAGAAATGGTGATGACCAACTTGAATGGTCTCCCAAGGTCATGGGACTCATTCATTCAAGGAGGAAGCTAATCAAGTTTAGCATATTATGGGAAGATTACACTCAAGAGGAAGCAAGGTTGGTAGCAAGAGAAGAGAAATTGAGGGATGATGATCAAGCTTTAGTTGCTCATACAAGGAAATGAAAGAGTAAGAAAGAACCCTCATCCCCAAAGAAACCTCAAAATTCAAAGAAGAATTGAAGAGACTATTCAAATGTGAGGTGTTTCTGTTGCGAAAAATTGGGACAATTGTAAAATTGTGTCCCCTTATTCTTAAACTAAAATAAAAGGAAAGGGGAAAGAGGCATCATGCTCATGTCGTTGAAGATGATGAACCACCAAAGAAAATTGCAAGAGAATATGATTCAAGTGATGATGACTACGTCCTAATATCAACGCTCATAGGAACAATCACCCCTGGAAATGATACTTGGTTGGTAGATAGTGGTGATTCTAAGCACATTACAGGGTATAAACACTCTCTGTCAAACTTAATTCATAAAGACTCACCTCATAATGTGAAACTGGGTGATTATTATCAATATCCGATCAAAGGAGTAGGAGAGGCCTCCTACAAACTAGATTTCGGGAAGGTAATGGGGATGAAAGACGTGTTTTATGTACCAGGTTTGAAGAAGAACCTTCTCTCGATTTCAGCTTTGGATGAGAAGGGTTTCAAGGTTTCATTTGTAGAGGGAGAAGTTCTCATGTGGCCAAATAGAAAGACATTTGATGATGCAGTTGTTATCGGTGTCCAAGAAGGAGGACTATATAAATTAAAGGGACACTCAAATTTAGCATTGATTCATGACACTGTGAATTCAAGTGAGATATGGCATAGGAGATTTTCCCACCTACATTATAGAGATTTACGAATCGTGATCAATATGGTAACAGGACTACCAAAGATTCAAGCAAATCTAGATGGCATGTGCAAAGGTTGTGCACAAGGCAAGAATGTGAAGATCCCCTTTCCAAGCAGTGATAACAGAGACAAAGGAGTATTGGATATTGTACATTTGGACGTATGTGGACCGATGTCAACAAGAAACAGCTCTCAATCTATTAATCTTAACTATGCCTGGACATATATTATGTATCTTTTATTGACAATTACTCATGCAAAACTTGGATTTACTTCTTGAAGTCAAAATTTGAAGTATTTGGTAATTTCAAGGAATTCAAGGCACTAGTAGAAAACCTAATAGAAAGGAAGATAAAGACGTTGAGATCAGACAATGGAGGATAATTCACCTCAGATGAATTCGTATATTTCTGCAAATAAGTTGGGATTAAGAGGGAGCTCTCTAGTCCCTATAATCCACAACAAAATGGAGTGGAAGAGAGAAATAATTGGAGGATTATGGAAGCAGTGAAGGTCATGATCCATGATCAATATTTACCTATGTATCTATGGGTAGAAGTTACGATGATAGTTGTGTACATATAGAACATAAATCCCCATCGAGTTCTTGAAAACAAGACACCGGAGGAAATGTTTTCAAGAGATAAGCCAGAGGTCAGCCACCTGAGGATATTTGGTTGTCATGTATATGTGCATATCCGCAAGGACAAGAGAACAAAGTTGGACCCATTTGGAAAGAAAGGTACATTTTTTGGGTACAGTAACACATCGAAGGCCTACAGAGTATATATTTATGGTCACCAAAAGATCGATATTAGTAGAGATGTCACCTTCGATGAGGATGTATCTTTTCACAAGTCAAAGCAAGGTCGTGCAAAGGAATCTCATGGCGAAGAGAATGGAGTTCCTAGAGTCGTGAAGACAAGAGAAGTGGAAGTGGAAACAGAGGAATGCATTCATGAGGATCAATATATGGCCAAACCACAAAGGCCTGTGGAGAATCCTACACAAAAGAGAAGACCAACTTGAGCACAAGAGGCCATCAAAGATGCAAATGGATATGGTTCCCAGGATGGATCATTTATGAAAGTCAAGAAACCAAAATTCTATCCCGACTATGTGGCATTATTGTGTGATATCATTGATGTAGAGCCTACCATCTATGAAGAAGTTGCAGGAAAGAAAGAATGGAAGGATAACATGTTCGAGGAATACCAGTCAATAGTGAAGAATAAAATTTGGAATGTGGTTCTTAGACCCAAGGAAAAATCAATTGTGATCTCCAAGTGGATATTCAAGATGAAGCATGTTGCATATGGAAGCATTGAGAAATACAAGGCTAGATTTGTAGCACAAGTATTTTCTCATAAGGAAGGAATTGACTACGAGGAGACTTTTTCTCATGTGGCAAGATATAATTCAATAATGGTTGTTCTTTCAATAACTATTGTGATGAAATGGAAGGTTTATCACATGAAGACGAAATTTTTGAATGGGGTAATAGAGGAAGAGGTTTACGTGGAACAACCACGAGGATTCGAGACACATGACAGGGAGACACATGTGTCTAGGTTAAAGAAGACTTTATATGGATTGAAGCAGGCACCGAGAGCATGGTATGGTCAGATTGATGGTTTTCTGATGAGCTTGGGATTTACTAAGAGAAGTGCACATCCTAACCTTTACTTCAAGGTTGAGGATGATAGATCAGTGACATTACTACGATATGTGGATGACCTGTTCTTGATAAGAGTGGAGAAGCTCATCATTGAAAACTCGTTGTAGAGTTCGAAATGAAATACCTAAGTTTGATGCACTACTTTTTGGGTCTAGAAGTATGGAAGAGGAAGAATGAGATCTTCCTAAATCAGGGAAAATATACTATGGAAATCCTGAACAAGTTTGGGATGTTGGACTCTAAACCAATGGCCACACCAATGGCATCAAAAATGATTTTTTTGGATGATACGACATCAGAGATTGTGGATGCTACATTATACAAGCAAATGATTGGATCATTGATGTATTTGACAAATACATGACCAGATATATGTTTTGTTGTGAACACCCTGAGTCAGTACATGGATGACCCCAAACGTGTTCATCTGATTGCAGTAAAACATGTGATGAGGTACCTTAAATGTACATGGGGTTATGGGCTCAAGTATGTTGCATATAGTGAGATCAGTCTACTTGGATATTCGGATTCAGATTGGGCCAGTAGTGCCGCAAACCAGAAAAGTACATTAGGATTTTTCTTCACTTTGGGATCCGGTATGATTTCATGGATCAGTAAGAAGCAATCATGTGTAGCACTCATTATGACTGAGGCAGAGTATGTGGCAGCATGTGCAACAATTCGCGAAGCAATGTGGCTTCAGAAATTGCAGATTGGATTATTCGATATTGCAATGGAGGAAACATGTATCTTGTGCGACAACCAGAGTTGTATAAAGTTGTCATAGAACCCAGTGTTTCATGATAGGTCGAAGCATATCGAAATCATGTATCACTATATCAAGGATATGGTGCAGAAGGGAGCAGTGAGGCTCCAATATGTGGCTATTGATGAGCAGGTTGCGAATGTGTTGACAAAGCCATTGTCAAGGATGAAGTTTGAGTACTTCAGGGACAAGCTCGGCATAGTCCCTCTTCAGAGGGAGTGATGGATTTAGATGTTATTGCAGGGTAGTGGATGTCATGATGACATGTTGTAGCTATTGGAGAGATACCCATCGGCCCTGGATGCATGTTGAAGAGACAAGGTACATATGTTATTGCAAGGTATTGGATGTCATGAATAAGATATCCAAGTTTCCTACGGGAAATTGGATAGTCTCATGATGACATGTTGTAGTTAATAGAGAGCTACCCACTGACCCTGGATGCATGTTGTGAAGTCACTATGGATTTCATGTGATGTATATATTCGTGTTTCTGATAGTCAATGTTCATGAGCTCGTGTGGATGGCAACAGTGTTAGATTCTATGCTCGATAGAATACCTTCCTCATTTAGAGGGAGTGTTGAGATTTTATGTAATTTCAGAAGTTATTCCTAAGTGTAATTATATTGGTTATTCCTAAGTGTAATTGTGAAAGGGTTTATTGATAAGTCATGTCTTTTAGGTCTTTTAGAGTATAAATAGAAGTTATATCTAGTCATTTTGATCATTCATTGAATATAAGTACAAGAGAGTAGTATGCACTTATCTAGGAGGTTATTCTTGGTTCATGTCTAGTTTTCTTTGGTATTGATTTCGTGAAAGAGCATTGTATGACATTGCACATGTTGGAGGAATCTATACTGAGGAAAGTTTGCAGGGTTTTCTCCCCCTTGAGGGATTCCCTGAGGATATATCTTATTTTTATGTGGATATCTATCTTTCAGTTGTGATCCTTTTGCATATTAAATAATAATAAAAGAATATAATACTTTAATTGTTGGAAAAATCAACATATAATAAGTCTCGTACGATGTGTCTCATGAAAAAATTTTGGATTCACGCGATATGTTGCACAAAAAAAAATGTTTGTGTGATATATTGCAACGATGAAAGTTTTGAAGGTGTGACATAAGGTGAAGGAAAAAGGTTTTTTTGAAAGCTCCATTGTTACGAAGATGAAAATTTTTGATGTGAAATGTGGTGGCTCAAGTAAAATTCATGTGAAATGCATTGTATCGTAGGAAAATAATTTCATTGAAAAATAGGTTCTGTCACAGGAGAATAATTTTTATGCAAAATTTGAAGTATCGCGAAAAAACAAGTTTCATGCAAAACATGTAGAGAGGAAGACTTCTAAGGAGATAAAAAAAAATTGCACAAGTCATTTCTGAAAAGGAGTTTGTGAGGAAATAAAAGAGTTGGCCAGGTCTGCACAAGGAAGTTAGGCAAGCTTGAAAGGCATTCAAAATTAAAATTGAAGGAAAACAATGTACATACAAGAAAGAAAAGCAATGAATAGGAAGGATCCCATATTATTTTAGCCTATAGAGGATACTGCAGAATAAAATAGTAAGGGGGGTTGTTGCAATCACAACACACCCAAAGAGATTATATTAAATGATCTCATGACTCATGCACACATAAGTGGATCAAAGCTCACCCCCATGTCCTTCAATTTTAAAAATCCTCAGGGTTAGTTCAATTAATTTAACCATTCGGCCAAATGATGTTTTCCAACATAGGGAGACCATAAGTCACAAGTTAAAACTTGAACGAGTCCCTTAGGATAACCAATGACTATTGTGGTTCATAGTTGAAGTACCATCCATTCGAGTATTCCATGAGATAGGGAATCTTACAAAGTTTTCCTTGGAATATATATATATATTCCAAGGAAAATTTTGCAAGATTCCCCTCTTTGGATATTATGGGGGAGAGGGAAATCTTCATAGAGGGGGATCATATCCCTATAGTAACCAAAGAGAGGGATATTGTGAAGTATATATATTTCAAGGAAAACTTCACATCCTCTCACTCCTAGAATATATAAATAAAGGTTTCCTCAATTGCCAGCCAAATAGTGATTAGTAACCTCGAGGGAATTGACCAAATTTGAACCTATGACTTATGGATTCTACATGTCGAAAACATTCTTTGAGAAGATGGTTCAATCAACTAAATTAACCTTGTGAATTTTTAATTGAAGGATACTAGGGTGGGCTTTGATCCACTTATGTGTGCATGAATCATGCAATCGTTTAATATAATTTCTCTAGATACAACCACATATTCTATCATTATTTCAAAGTGATCCATGAATCTAAGAAAAGCCCTCACAAAAACTAACATTTTCCACTAACTAAAAACTTTTTTCCCCTCACCAATAAATCCAACTCATTTAAGACAAACAAATATATTATTTTACATAATGTATCATAAATTCCTTATTAATTTTTACCAAAATAGATAAATTATTATTATATTGGTTTAAGATAAATTATTATTATATTTATGTACATCATATTTGTTTATATTTATAATATCATAACGTCATGTGACAACCATCATTTTACAATCCTCAAGGTTCCATAATACAAGTTCTAGTTCATTAATGTTTTTATTTTGATTAGTAAGGTTTAATAGTTTCATTTTTTATTTTAATAAAGATCATATTACATTAATTATAAAATATATCTTAAGATAAGAGAGAGGTGTTAAGCATCGAGCCTCTGTTACATTAATTATAAAATATATCTTAAGATAAGAAAGAGGTGTTAAGGAGCGAGTCTCTGTTTTTTTTAAATATCAATATGTTTTTAAAATAAAATATAATGATTCAGCAAATTAATTTTAGATTTCACTCCCTTAATGATTGTTCTCACCCATATTAAATATGTACATATGTTTGAAATATTTAATTATATATAGGATAGCCAGTGTTAATGTTTATTATGATAATTTAAATTTATCACTTTCACCTTAAATCTACAGTTAGCTAAGTGAAGAATAATATAACACGCAAACAAAATATAAACTTAAAAGAAAGGATAATATTTCAGGGATATTAATGAACGAAATATTTAATTATATATAGGATAGCCAGTGTTAATGTTTACTATGATAATTTAAATTTATCACTTTCACCTTAAATCTAGAGTTAGCTAAGTGAAGAATAATATAACATGCAAACAAAATATAAACTTAAAAGAAAGGATAATATTTGAGGGATATTAATGAACACATTTTTGCATGTGCACCTATTTATATTTTTAAATTAAAAATATTAATTAGTAATCATATAATTATATTTACTTTAATGTTATTAGACTATGAGTTTTTAGACAATTACACAAAGTTTAAGATCACATTTTTATGAGTTGTTATTTTTATTCACTAATGAGATGTTGTTATTATCCACTAATGAGTTGTCAACGAAACCTAGATCTAGAAGTGGTCAGATCCATGTACTATAAGCTCATATCAAGAAATGAATATATGTCTAGAATATGGCTTAATCCTTTTCTGCCAAGTTCTTGTCTATTTTATTCTATTTCTTAACATGGTATCAAAGCTCCTTAAGTCTTAAGTGCCTCATAACTCCATGGTAGTGATCCATGAGCTATTCTCCACATGATAGATAACTCCATCTTAGTGATCCATGAGATATTCTCAACATTGTAGATCTACATACAAAGGTCAAGCAAATGGCAAAAAGAAGCATCATGTTGAGCGACTTGGCTCTATGATACACTTCTATCAGCATAGATCCATCTTAAGTCCAGATCTATCAAGCAAGAGGGATCCAATTTCTTAAGGTGTAATTGTTTTTTATTATTTCATTCTTGAGTAGGAAGCATATTCTCGACCTCTATTTTCTGTCATTTGGTACCATACCCTCATTACCTTGGATCCTAGGTGTTAGGGAAAAAGTTTTTTTTTAGTCTAACCTTGGTTTGAGTGGGAACTTACATAGAAGGAATCTTATTGCCAAAAAATGGCAGCGCATCAAGACTACAAATGGAAATATTTAATAGCACTAACTTTGAGTTCTAGAAACTCAAGATGGATGACTTGATTGTAGGTCGAGATCTATGAGTTGCACTATGTTTTTCATAGATGATGATCGTATTAATAAAAAAATCCTCTACTATGAAAAATAGACATTGATATTGCAACTCATAGATCGTGATCTATGAGAAAGTCCTCCATCTTGAGCTTCCATAACTCAAAGTTAGTGCAATTACATTTTTCCATTTCTAGTCTTGACATGCTACCATTTTCCACCAACAAGATTTCCTTCTATGCAAGTTCTCAATCAAAACAAGATTAAACAAACAAAACCTTGTTCCTAACACCTAAGATCCAAGTTAATGAAGTTCTGATACCAAATAAAAGGAAGTAAAGGTGCATAATAGGCTTCCTACTCTAATGAATAAATAAAAAATGTGCAAAAACTATACACAAATAATTGTGAAAAACAGATAACACAAAGAGAATTTAAACAACATATTAATACATTTCATAAACTCATACCATACCTCCAACCCAAACACTCAATATATAAATATAATAAAACTACAAACCATGTATGATTTCTAAAAACACATATTAATACATTTCATAAACTCATACCATACCTCCAACCCAAACACTCAATATATAAATATAATAAAACTACAAACCATGTATGATTTCTAAAAACACATGCAAGAAATCACTAGCTACTTTAGGCATTCATATCCACTTTGATATTATATGAATCTCCATGCAAGGTCACCTATCAATGTAACTACCAAAAATGTATGCATGTGCCCCAATTCGTACATAATATTATTGATACATAATTAATATTCGAAATTACAATAACATTCATAATAACGATAACCATGAGGTTTATGGATTAGCAGAGATATAAAATTAAAATCGCAATATCATTCTGACGCATTAATATTCAAAATCGTAATGACAGTCAGAAAAACGATACCAAACCATTTTGGAGAAATCAGTGTTGCAATAAGTTGTTCTTGAACTAATAGGTATGCTGCCCATTCTGAATTCAAATCTAAATCTCGGCCGTGGAATGTGCCAAAAGCCATGATTGACTTCAAGTTTGCATTATTATTAAGTTTATAATTCTGTTATTGACATATAATGCAGACTTAACTGTTATAACTACATACTAATTAACATTATTGCATATTGTGCCATCTCCATGTCTCCCAGCGCACTTAATGTCACAATATTGAAATATGTCTGGTATTAATCGTATTCAACCTAAATATTAATCGTATTCAACCTAAAGATTCATGAGAATGCAAAATACGCATTACCTGGGTACCAAGTCTGTAATGGAAGCATCAGCGTTAGATAGAGGAGCGTGAAATGAAGCAGATGACGCAGAAGCAGAAGCAGAAGCGTGTGACACCCCAGAGCCAGAAATGGTGGACTTGCTGTTTGGGGAAGTACTCACAAAAGCAGGCTTTGTGGGATCCGGTAATCTCACAGAATGAGATGAAAGCATCAAAGTGATTACAGACATTGATGGACGATGCGATGAATCTGCTTGTGTACACAAAAGACCAACATGAATGCATCTCAAAGCTTGCTCCTCAGCGCAAGTTTCAATTATTGTTGGATCAATCATATGCACAATATTTCCTTGTTCGTATAATCTCCACGCCTGCATAATCACAGATTTAATATTCTGCCTCAGATCCACCTTAATTTTAGCTTATGTTGATCAAGAGTACGGAAGTCCATAGATCTAAGAAATTCATATCAAAATAGCTCAGCAGTGAAAGTTCTAAACTCATACTCTGAATGGTTTATAGGTGAAGTAAATATTAGCACAGTATCAAACTCATGGTGGGTGAAAGCAGAAAGGTTTTGGTTAGTAAAATTTTTAAAGCAGTAAAAAATGCCAGTTAGGAATTGAGAATATGAAAGGGTTGGAATTAAGTTTGTTAATCATTTGAATGTGGTTGGTGAAAGCAGAAAGGTTTTGGCTAGTAAAATTCTCAAAGCAGTAAAAAATGCCAGCTAGGAATTGAGAATATGAAAGGGTTGGAATTAAGTTTGCTAATCATTTGAATGTGGCTGGTGAAACCAGAAAGGTTTTGGCTAGTAAAATTCTCAAAGCAGTAAAAAATGCCAACTAGGAATTGAGAATATGAAAGGGTTGGAATTAAGTTTGCTAATCATTTGAACGTGGCAATTAGATTGTTACACGGTAATTTTTTAATCATATTAAGTAAATGTTAAAAAGTAAGCAGGTGAAGTGACCACCAAAAAAGTTATGAACATGATTTCATTCATTGATTTGGAAGGACGACCAAGAATATGACACCCTTAAAAATGCAAGAAAGTTATGAACATGAGATTTCATTCATTGAGATGACGTCCTCAAAAATGCAAGAAAGTTATGAACATGAGATTTCATTCATTGAGATGACGTCCTCAAAAATGCAAGAAAGTTATGAACATGAGATTTCATTCATTGATTTGGAAGGACGAACAAGAATATACCAGTATCTTCAATTGATAACCATACTATTGAAATTTATAATTAAAAAATGATTAAATGTGCTCATTTCCAATAGGTATAAGCCTTTTGACCTAAACATGATCTAAATAGTATAAATATGCTCAGTTAAAAATAAAAGATAACAGTATCAGAATATCTCACCCATCCTAAAAGCACCTGCATTTCAAGCGACTGATTATAATGAGTGTTCTTTCTTCCTGAAATAAGTTCCAGGAGAAGAACGCCGAAGCTATAGACGTCAGATTTTACAGATAGTTGTCCCTGCATAGCATACTCTGGTGCCATATACCCGCTGCATATCCAAATTACAATGTCGAAGATTATATAGTAAGGGAAATTTTAGGAATTGAGTAATGATGAAATAAAAGCTATTTGCAAAGAAAACTGTATTCCTGGATCCTAGAAAATTAAAATTTTACAATACTGTCAATCCTCTTGGAATCAACAACATAGAAGTAAAACATATGCATTCCTCTTTGTTAATAGCTTTTGACAGTGTGTGAGAATGATGATTGTTTTGAGATCTTACTAAGTTCCAGCAACTCTTGTGCTGACGTGACTTTCATCTTCAGGAAAGAGTCTTGCCAAGCCGAAATCTGCTATCTTAGGATTCAGATTTTCGTCCAACAAAATATTGCTTGCTTTAATATCCCGATGAATAATCCGCAGTTGAGAATCCTCGTGCAGATAGAGAAGCCCACGGGCTACTCCCACTATGATGTTGTAGCGTTTCTGCCAATCAAGCTGGTTGCGTTTGTTTGGATCTGTACCCATGGATGCAGTACATTAACTAATTATCATGACCGAATTAAATATATCGAAACATTGATACCTTTTTCACCATACAAAATAAAATGGAAGTAACTCACCGAATAGGATTTGATCGAGGCTCTTATTCGGTAAGTACTCATAAACAAGCAATCTTTCCGATCCCTCTGCGCAACAACCTAGTAGGTTCACGAGATTTCTATGTTGAATTTTTGCCACAAGTTGAATTTCATTTTGAAATTCTTTCTTTCCTTGAAGAGATTTTAAGGACAGCTTCTTCACAGCTATTTTCTTTCCATCTTCAGTAGTTCCCTGAGAGATTAAGACAAAAATATGTATGTCA
>JZKD02S0193174.1:290108-310234 GCA_000966675.3 Picea glauca | reverse complement strand
TTTGATTCTAATATCCTCAACTTGTTTCTTTCTATGACCTTCAAGTTCTTATTTTGATGTACATATATCTTTGTTTCCCTTGTAGATGAGTATCATGTCTAATTTTCCCATTACTTCCGAGATCTATCTTAACAAATTATGATTAGATTTGTCTCTATTAAGAGCCCTCCTCTTCCATGCCTAAACATAATGGAAATCAAGAGCTCTCCTACATGATTCTTCTTCAAGGTAGCTAATTTGAATCCAAGGGGGGAATATATGGGGGTAAATGTATATGTAATAGGGGTCGACCTAATAAAGGACCCACATGTGTAATGAGTTAAAATAGGTATACATATTTTCCCCATTAAATATACATTTTCCCCCATATATATTGGGGTCATATCAAAGTCTTAGTTTAGTTTCTTGAACCATCCACCCAAGGCATGTTGTTGACGGGAAGGGCATAGGTCATAGGTTCAAATGTACTTGAGTCTCTTAAGGTTACTAGGTGATATTGTGGCTAGTATTTGAGTCACCCTCCATTTAGATATTTTGAGGAAGAGGGGTGTTAGCCTCATAATCCTAAAGTTCTATAGTCTAAGTATTTTCTAGTATAAATGTTCTTAGAAATTAGTTTATTCTAGTTTGTTAGGATAATGACACCTAGCTTCTATGTAAATGACACCTATCATACTCATGTGATTATGTGATTGGTTGTTCTCCTAGTTTTTAGTTTAGAGTTGAGCTATATAAACAGGCTCTTTTTTCAAGTGAGGTTAATAAGTTGATTATGAGTCCTCACTTTAGATTGTAATCACTTTTTCCTTATCAATAAAATTACGTTTCTAAGGACACTTTGTCAACATGGTATCAAAGCCATGGTGAAATGGTGATGGAAGGATTGGTGATGGATTGAGGAAGCAAGGAAGTCTCCATAACATCATCCATGATCTCTTCAAAGTCAATGACAACAATATTGAGGTTTTTCTGTTATTAATTCAACCAGGAAAAAGTTATTTTGATTACAACACTTGTTTTTTGAAAATTTTGATAAGATAAATCATCATTTTCAGCAATTAAAAGTTTTTTTTATCAAATCTGTTGTTTCTTTGATTATTTTATGATCATATCTACTTTGTTTAACAAATAGACCAGTTGTAATCCAAGTAGAGGGCTGTTTTTTTTTAAAAAATGTTTCATATCTATGTAAATTTGGCAATTTCTTGTTCAAGAGATATATATCTTTTGATTAATTTCAATCTCCATGCTTCAATGCTTAAATATCTATGTAAATTGTTGTAGATATGTAAAAATATGGAGATCTGGTTTTGTTCATTTAAAAAAAAAAATCTATCTCTAGCCATCGTTTTTTCTTCTCTTCTTTGCATTGGGTGGATAACAATCTGTTTTATGTTTGAATCTGGAAAAGGAAATCGATCCACATCGATTCAGATCCAAGATATCTAGTGCAAACAAACTGTACCTGTGTGATCTCTCTTCTTCACATTGGGAGGATTTGGTAAAGAGAGCATCTACGTACAACATGAGAACATAACTATCGTTTACAGACAGATCTTGTATCAGTCTTCTAATTGGGCGGATCTGGTAAAAAGATTTCAGAGAAGAGTCTAGTGAATTCAACAAATCCGTTCCCTCCATTCAACATACCCTCCATTCTGGTGCGTCTGCTGGGAGCATACCCTCCATTCAATGACATCAAATTTGTTTGAATTTGCAATTTGAATTCCTGCCACAGAATTCCTGCCAATGATTGTGGTTCAAGGCTTGAGAATGAGTTATTATCGCATGCGATATGGTGTGAACTCTCTTCTACTACAAACTTTTCTGCTGCAAGATCACGCCCTTCAAGTTGACACAAAGCAAGTGCTTACCGATAGTATATTTTTGGAGCATTGGTATTACCAGCAACAATGTACATGCTTCAAGATCCAACAACTCATTTGTGGTGAAAATAAATAGCACTTTGACCAACTGTCTATACGAATTAAAAGGATCCCACGTGTTTGCATGGTTCGCTGGAAAACACTGGTGCGGATTTTCAATAGGTTAAGGTATTATTCTTTATAAATGATTGATGGTTTAATAATTATAATTGCATGCATTTGCAACAAACAAAAAGACGGGCCCTTTCTTATTAAAACTTCAAAAGTTTTAAAAGATATCAAAAAGAATAAAATAGATGGCATATGTTCATATACTTTAAAACTAAATATTTAAAGTATAAGAGAAAGTGATAAAGAAGCCTATGTGAAAATATGAATAATCTTTATCTCAAAATGGGTTATTTATGTTATTGAAGGCTTAAATTCAAGGGGGGGAGTGCATTTTTCTTTTTGTATACGAATATAAGTCTTGTAAAATGATCAAATTTCGAAAGTTCTGATTTTAACCTTTAAAGTTAAAAGTTGAGAAGAGTCCAGTGAAATACTCTCTCAAACTCTTTTTCCAACGAGACTTTTAAAGGGTCAAGGCCAAGCCCTTAAAAATACTCTCTTTGCGTGGATTATGTACTCTTATTTTTGGTGCCTTGTGTCTCTCTTTTGGAGTTTTGTGGATTATTCACTTGCAATATTGCAATAAACATCATGTCTAAATTAATCAATTTATTCACAGAATTAGAGAAGTTATATGGACCCAAGAATTACAAATCTTGGAGTCGACACATGTAGAACACTTTGATATATAATGAATTATGGTGTGATATTTGTGATGGTGATACTTCTCCAACTAAGCCAACCGATGCTACTTCTTTAGCTAAATGGAATTTGAAAGATGAAAAAACACTTGATTTGCTGCGCTCTTCTATAACTGAACACATGTTTGTACATATTGAGAATTCCAAAGATGCATGGTCTGCTTGGAATCTATTCAAGAAGCCTTTTGAGACTGCTGCTGCATCTCATAGAGTTGATCTACAAATGAAATTTCTTAAAAAAATATTATCAGGTAATGGTGATGTATTAGAATACATTTCAATAATTAAAAACATTCATCATGAAATCATCAAAGGCAGTTTTCCTAAACTTGAAGATAGTTTTCTAGTCTCCATTGTGATAAATGGCTTGCCTCCATCTTATAAGCATTTTCTTGAGAATTTGCAAATAACTGATAAGTTATCAACTATGAATTTTGGTTCACTTAGTGAATTACTGTCTCAACATAGTAAATATTTTGGAAAACAAAAACAATCACGAGAATATCTTCTTTTTGCTAAAGCTGAAAGTTTTAAGGAAGAGGAAAATCAAATTTTGGAAATTTTCAGAACCAGTTTTCTAATCGAGGTCGTGGTCATGGTAGAGTTTGTAGCAATTTTAATCAATAAAAGTTTCAAAGTAATCCTCTAAATAATAATGCACAGTCAGGAAGAGACATAAATTGCAGTCAAGTGAGATGTAAAAGATGTTTAAAGATGGGTCATTATGAATCAAATTATCTTACAAGCAATGATCAATTGCCAAAATTTAAGCATACATCAAATTCAAATTCTCAACAATAAGCTCAATATGCAGATGATCAATATGAATATGTTTTTTCAACAGTTCAACAAGAAGATTCATTTGAAAATGATTGGATATTGGACACATGGGCTACTCAACATATGACTTATTGCAGAGACTATTTTTGGAATTATCAAGATGTTCAACTAAATCCCATTTATTGAGCTGATGATACAACTCATATACCTCAAGGAAAAGTTTCAGTGAAAGTCTTTCTCCCTGGAATTGGTATAAAATGGATTAAAATTTTTTGGTATGTACCAAATTTTAAGAAAAAATTGTTATCTTTGGTCACAATCAGAAAGCTAGACATCAAATCGTCATGCAAGATGGTTTGGTGAAGATTAAGTCAGAGAAGGATAACTTGAAAACAATAATGACATGATATGAAGATGGGAAGTTACTAAGAATGAATGAGAAAGTTATCCAAAGAAAGGAAGAGTTTGCAGCAACAGTGAATTATGAAATGTCTTCATTCAAATTATGGAATTTTTTATTTGGTCACTTAAACTTTGATAGTGTATTGAAACTTAAATCCCAATATTTTGTGAAGGGTTTGCCAACTTTGAAGAAAGAAAATTCCAAATGTGAAGCTTGTATTTTTGGCAAGCAAAAGCAAGAAGCTTTTCCAACCAGCTCATGTTGAGCAACAAAGTATTTGGAGTTGATTCACAGTGATAATGGAGGTGAATTCACTTCAACTCAATTCAATGATTATTGTCGAGACAATGGAATCAAGAGGAAACTAGTAAATTCCTATACTCCACAACATAATGGAGTTACTGAAAGGATGAACATATCTCTCATGGTCGTGGCAAGATCTATGATGCAGTTTAAAGGGTTGAGCACAAAATATTGGGCTGAAGCAGTCCATACTGCAGTTTATCTCAGAAATCAATCACCTACATCAACTTTAGATGGAAAAACACCTTATGAAGCTTGGTATGGTTTTAAACCCAAGGTAAATCATCTTAGAGTTTTTGGCTCAACATGTTATGCTTTAGTTCCTAAGGAAAAGAGGACAAAATTAGAAAACCGAAGTATGAAGTGTACCTTCATTGGATACTCTGATGAAAAGAAAGGGTATATGTTTCTTTCAGATGGAAAATTCATTGTCAGTAGAGATGTAATTTTTGATGAAATTGAAAGTAACATTTTATATGATATTATTCATCTCCTTAGTCGTTTAGAGAAGAAAAACACTAAGGGTAAAGGTAAGAAGAAAAAGTCAAAGCAAACATTTTGGTTTGAAAAATCCTTTGTTTCTCAAGAAGACATCTCTTTATCAAAAAGTTCTTCTGATTCATCTGATAATGAAACTACACAAGACTCTTTTGATACTGAATCTTCAAAATAATCTTCTCCAAGCTCATATTTTTCAGATGAAAGAAGAGCCTCATTTTTTGAAAATCCTCTTTTCAATAATAATGGTGATTTAGATCAACAACCCTCTCAACATAAGAATCCAAAGTGGACCGAACAACTTCTCAAAGATGTTCATTCAGATGAAATTAACAAAAAAAGAACTAGGGGATCATCAAGAGCTTAAACGAATTTTGTTCATGCTTCCACTGAACCTACTTCTTTTGTTGAAGCAGCCGGACATAAAGAATGACATGAAGCAATGATTAATGAATATGATTCAGTACTTGCAAATGAGACTTGGAACTTAGTTGATTGTCCACATGATGTTAATCCCATTGGTTGTAAATGGCTTTATCGAGTAAAGTACAAGCCCAATGGTAAAATTGAAAAGTATAAAGCAAGACTTGTTGCTAAAGGTTTTTCTCAACAAGAAGGAATTGATTATGAATAAACTTTTTCACCCACAGCTAAATGGAATACTATCAGAATGGTTATCAATTTGGCTACATATAATGGTTGGGAATTACATCAAATGGATGTCAAAACTTCCTTCCTAAATGGTGATCTAAAGGAAGATATTTTCATGACTCAACCATAAGGGTTTGAAGTTAAAGGACAAGAACATAAAGTTTGCAAGGATTTATATGGCTTGAAACAAGCTTTTCGAGATTGGTATTAAAAAATGGATGAGTACCTACGAAAGGTGGGTTTTCAGCGAAGTGAATCGAATGATACATTGTATTTTAGAATGAAAGATAATCATATGGTGATACTTGTACTCTATGTTGATGACTTAATCATAACAGGAAACAATGAAGCTCATATCAAACAGGTTAAGGAAGAACTTAAATCAAGGTTCAAAATGACTGATTTAGGGACACTTCATTATTATCTTGGAGTTGAATTATCTCAACATCCTAACCAAATATTCCTTAGCCAAACTAAGTATGCCACTGAATTTTTAAAGAAATCTGGCATGGAAGATTGTAAACCTTCTCTTACTCCCATGGAGCATAAATTGAAACTTTCAAAATTTGAAAGGGGGGGAATTGGTAAACAGTACAAAGTACAGGCAATTGGTTGGAAGTCTCATTTATTTGAAAACTGCTTGACCATATTTGTCATATTCAGTGAGTATACTTTCAAGGTTTATGCAGGAACCAAGGGAAAGTCACTGGGATTCAACAAAAAGGGTACTAAGATACATTCAAGGTACAAAATATTTTGGTCTTATCTATAAAAGGAATAAAATTTTTACACTTGTTGGATATTCAAATGTTGATTTTGCAGGTGACATTGATGATAGAACATCCACTTTAGGTTATTTAATGAATATGTGTTCAACAACGATATCTTGGAATTGCAAAAAGCAGACAACAATTGCCAATTCTTCAACAGAGGCAGAGTACATATCAGCTTGGGAAGCAGCATGTGAGATTGTATGGCTACACAAATTTTTATAGGATCTTAGTAAAACTTAGAAATCACCAACTATTTTATTGATTGACAGTCAGTCAACAATAAATATGGACAAGAATCCAATATTTCATTCAAAAACTAAACATGTTGACACCAAGTACCACTTCATCATATTGCTCATCATTAAAGAAATCATCAAGCCTCAGTTCTGTCTGTCTGAAGATCAAACTTCATATATTTTTACCAAACCTCTTGGTAGAATAAATTTCACTAAGTTCAGAGATGAACTTGGTATTTGTAAAAATGAACTTTCGGATTAAAGGGGGGATTGTTAGCCTCATAATCCTAAAGTTCTATAGTCTAAGTATTTTCTAGTATAAATGTTTTTAGAAATTAGTTTATTCTAGTTTGTTAGGATAAGGACAACTAGATTATATGTAAAGGACACCTATCATACTCATGTGATTGGTTGTTCTCCTAGTTTTTAGTTTAGAGTTGAGCTATATAAACAAGCTCCTTCTTCAAGTGAGGTTAATAAGTTGATTATGAGTCCTCACTTCAGATTGTAATAACTTTTTCCTTATCAATAAAATTACGTGTCTGATGACACTTTGTCATCAAGGGGGTGATCCCACAAGATTTTCTTTAAAAAAATACAAAAATTATTTACACTTACAATACATTTAAGGATTGGAAATCAAATATTGTTGGATTTTCATGTGATAAATTCATGTGCATATTTAGCTNATAATCATATGGTGATACTTGTACTCTATGTTGATGACTTAATCATAACAGGAAACAATGAAGCTCATATCAAACAGGTTAAGGAAGAACTTAAATCAAGGTTCAAAATGACTGATTTAGGGACACTTCATTATTATCTTGGAGTTGAATTATCTCAACATCCTAACCAAATATTCCTTAGCCAAACTAAGTATGCCACTGAATTTTTAAAGAAATCTGGCATGGAAGATTGTAAACCTTCTCTTACTCCCATGGAGCATAAATTGAAACTTTCAAAATTTGAAAGGGGGGGAATTGGTAAACAGTACAAAGTACAGGCAATTGGTTGGAAGTCTCATTTATTTGAAAACTGCTTGACCATATTTGTCATATTCAGTGAGTATACTTTCAAGGTTTATGCAGGAACCAAGGGAAAGTCACTGGGATTCAACAAAAAGGGTACTAAGATACATTCAAGGTACAAAATATTTTGGTCTTATCTATAAAAGGAATAAAATTTTTACACTTGTTGGATATTCAAATGTTGATTTTGTAGGTGACATTGATGATAGAAAATCCACTTTAGGTTGTTTAATGAATATGTGTTCAACAACAATATCTTGGAATTGCAAAAAGCAGACAACAATTGCCAATTCTTCAACAGAGGTAGAGTACATATCAGCTTGGGAAGCAACATGTGAGATTGTATGGCTACACAAAATTTTACAGGATCTTAGTAAAACTTAGAAATCACCAACTATTTTATTGATCGACAGTCATTCAACAATAAATATGGACAAGAATCCAATATTTCATTCAAAAACTAAACATGTTGACACCAAGTACCACTTCATCATATTGCTCATCATTAAAGAAATCATCAAGCCTCGGTTCTGTCTGTCTGAAGATCAAACTTCATATATTTTTACCAAACCTCTTGGTAGAATAAAGTTCACTAAGTTCAGAGATGAACTTGGTATTTGTAAAAATGAACTTTCAGATTAAAGGGGGGATTGTTAGCCTCATAATCCTAAAGTTCTACAATCTAAGTATTTTCTAGTATAAATGTTTTTAGAAATTAGTTTATTCTAGTTTGTTAGGATAAGGACACCTAGATTATATGTAAAGGACACCTATCATACTCATGTGATTGGTTGTTCTCCTAGTTTTTAGTTTATAGTTGAGCTATATAAACAAGCTCCTTCTTCAAGTGAGGTTAATAAGTTGATTATGAGTCCTCACTTGAGATTGTAATCACTTTTTCCTTATCAATAAAATTACGTGTCTAATGACACTTTGTCAATAAGGGGGTGATACCACAAGATTTTCTTTAAAAAAATACAAAAATTATTTACACTTACAATACATTTAAGGATTGGAAATCAAATATTGTTGGATTTTCATGTGATAAATTCATGTGCATATTTAGCTTTTTTGGCATTGATTATATGTTCTCTCACATGTGGCATGGTTTATTTCTATATGTATAAAACAAAATGATGTATGCCTTCAAAGGGAAACATTTTTGGACATATTAATCATACATTTTAGTAAACTTATTCTCTTTTGTACATAGGCATCTTGCAATTAGTTGGATTTATAAAGATTTCAAATATATAGAGGTTTGGGTTCCATAAAATCCATAATTACTAGATGAATTTAAATCCAACTTTGTTGAAGTAATAATTCATATATCGAGAATGGAGGATATCATTGTTTTACATGTCCTTCCTCTTATACAAGGAAAACATATAATTATATTAAAAATATTGTTAGTTTTGTCACATGGTGGTTAGAGTGAGGTAACATGCTACCATAAAAAGGAAGGAGACAATGGAGTTTCCACTTAGTTTAGGAAAAAATTATGAAACCCTACGAGAGAGAGAAAGAGAGTAAGATAAGGAAAAAGAGGAATTCCACTAGGTTAATTAGGATTTATTATGCGACTTAAGAATGTAGATTAATTAGGGTAATTCAATTATCTCTCAAAAGAAAGTAGAAGATGAAGGGTTAAGGAGGGTTTGACCCTGCAGACAAAATGTTTCATATGGAAGAGTTGTATCATGGGTTTTGAATTGTTGGAATAATTTTTGTCATTGATTTCAAAGACAAGGGGGAGACTATAGATGTCCAAGATGAGACTACAAATGTCCAAGATACATATTACAATATGGAGATTGTTGGAAACATTGTTTTTGGATTACTGACGCTTAGTTTGGATACCCTGTATTTGAAGGAATTTTTATCCTAGGTACCTAGCTCAAATGGGATCACAGGTTATATGGTTGAAAATATTATTCTAAAAACTTTCCAAAAGTATATTTCATTACCTGTAACTCCCTAGGAATAAGGATATATGAATTTTTCTGTCTGAGAACCCAACCAAAAAGTTTAGGCTGGCTCAACTAGTATTTACAGGTCGACCATGAAAATGAGGAAAACAATACTATACATACATGATATATGTGCACAAAAGTGATTTGAGGTGCGCTAAAGGGGTTACAGTGTATTTTTGGGATCTAAATGTGTGCAAGATAATTCTGAGGATTCTTTATTGTTCTTAAGGTGCGCTATGAAGGACTGAAGGTCCGTGATGCTGCAACATGTGCTACTTTGAGGTTGTAATGCTACAATGTGTGTTGTTTTGAGGTTATGATGTTGCGGTTTGGGATCATATTCTAGGAATGATATTGCAAAGCTCATTAGGGAATGAAGGCTAAATGTGACTAGAGTTTGAAGCTATGTCTAAAGTATGAAGCATGCAGGTAAATTCAAAAGTACTCTATGTATGAATATCTTGGATTGGTGTCTACACATATCTTGTCGAGTTGGTGCTTAGGTGAGGAGATTGGTGTCTCCAATAGGTTGGTGCTTGCATTACAAATATTGTAACATATGTTGGTGTCTACATCTTGTTGAGTTGGTTCTCAATCAAGGAGATTGGTGTCTCCAGTAGCTTGGTGCCGATAGATATTTATAAAGATAATTTGTATGGTTTTCTCCCGATTGGGTTTCCATGTTGTTACAAATTTTTTTTCCTCACTCCATGCAACTTGCTTGGATGACCTTTCATTTCCCTATGCAGACTTGAAGTTCCCTTTTTGTGCCTTCTAGAGACAAAAGAACATATTTTTCCACATATACGTGCCCTATCATTTATACAACAAGCGTATACGCAGGTTGCTCCACTACAACCCTCATACATCGGGTTTGGTGCTCAAAAATAAAAATTATGTCGGGTTTCCAAGCCATGTCATGAGATCCATGATCCTTGACCTTCCATATACTAGAAATTCTCTAGCTCATCCCTTCAGTTCCGTTTGAAGGCTATAAATTGAGCCATATCCAAGCCTTGAGGGATTGAACAATTCAAATTTGAGAGTAAAGACACTCTGGAGAAATTTCACTTCATATTGAGTCTGCATCCCTTTGTCCTTGAAAGTATGAACTCCTTGTTCAACCCCCAATATTTTCCTTCTTTGTGATGGATAACCTCATTGACTCCTTTATATGAGCTTGCCTTTGGTGGAGGATTGAAGTGGTGAAGGCCCAACTGGAGGGACTTAGTTTCTCACTTCCGATTTGTGTCGTTACAGAAGTTTGTCACCTATATACTTTTGCTAATTATTTTAATAGAAATACTCTTTTCTCATCCAATTTATATCTTGCAAATATATGAATTATTATTCCATGGGTGTATTTGTCATGTATGTTAATGGATTATGCTAATATATATGCTAACATCATAGATTATCACCATATTCTTGCATATATTGGTTATTGAGGACAAATTGTATGTATAAAGCTTTGGGTTGTGTGCTCAATGGTGGTCTTCTTCGAACGTCCAGACGAGGTAGGATCTTAGCCTTGTCTTGTTAGCATTTCATTTATATAACATATTTGGGATTAGAGTTGATTTCTGTGTGTCATTCTGTTTGTTGTGGTGTGCCTCTATCCATAGAGAGATTTTCCTCGTAACAAAATTGGTGACCATACTGGGGATTGATCTCCTTTTTTGGGGTTTGGAGTGTTTTTCTCCTTAATTTTCTCTCTGTTAGCCTGAGTTTCCTTTTCGCCTATTGCTTGGAAACCTTTTTTTTTACCTTGCATCCGATTTTCTTGGCTTAACCCTTTTCCTGACATTGTTTTGCTTGGTATACATGGTTTTTCCCTTGACAGACGCGTATATACACAAGTTGTCTTCCTTTAGGGAGCGTATATACATGATTTGTGCTCAAACAACCACGTACATCATCTCTTTAGTCTTGCTGGTTGAGTTTGGTGTTTGCTAGGTGAGTTTGGTTGGTTGTTGAGACATCTTGGGTCCGTTTCCTGGCTGTTAAGTGCTTATAGAGTGATAGGAAGCCTTTTTTGTTGTTGAATTTTTGGGTGGATTTATTTCTTATCATATTTTCCATTGGTTTTCCTTTCACATTGGTCTAAGTGTTTGCTTCTTGGTGTCCTTCTTGGCTTGTCTATTTTTTCTTGCAGTAGGGTCTTCTTATGAAGTTGCTATTCAGTCCTTGCATTTTCTTTTCTTATATCGAAAATACAAAAATATTTTCTTATTTACATTATGGAATTTTCACTTTTGATTACATTGCATTGATTTTGACACATGTGGAGAGATTGCTTTTCATTGAAATTGTAGATATTGCATTGGAAAAATTGCATTTAGAAGCATACCGTATCCTTGAAATTCAAGACTAGTACTTAGCAACATTTTTATATTTGCTTCTTTTTATATGCTGAGTCGTAATACCATCAGTTTCACAAACACACCCCTTGAGTAAGCATAAACCATTAAAATTAACTTTGATTAATTAAAATTGATTAGAAACGATTTTATTTTTCAGGGTACATAAACAAGTATAGGACATAGGGCCTTGGAATATGATTTTTGTGAGTAAAATTCTCCAAGGATATTAAACTAAACATATGTGTCTGACCAGGGAGTGGTGAAACCCATTGTGTAATTAGTGACGTCAGGAGGCTCTACTCACACCAGAGTTAAGCATGAGGTCACGCGAAGTTGGTTGCATAGATAGTCCTCTAATACCTTCTTAGCATCGGAGATATTTCTGGGGTTCTATTCATTTTTGGGGGTCTTCCTAGTACCTTTACCTCCATGAGAGGTGGTGATTTCGAGATTTCAGGATTTTTTACCCTTCCCATCCAGTGGATCAAACTTACGACTATTCACCTGCGCATTGGTTATATTATGGTGATTCTAGTTGCTTGACATAGGTAGCCACATAGGTTACTTGCATGGGTTATTATGCAGGTACACTGAGTCAGATAAGGGTCATGTTATCACTGAAAGTTACACTTTGACTGCTAAAGTGCAAGCTCAATACCCCTCAATAGGTTTATGAGATAAGTCTTTAAATGTCATGTCAAATGGATAAAACATCAGTTCAACAATGTCAAAACACAGGAAATTCTAGATCAAGTGCATCAACAAAAGAGGTCTTGTTTAGCTTAGGTCAGGGTTTTTGAGGATTATTGTGGATAAGAGGAGGACTTAGTAAGAAAATGAAGTCAATATACCACTAGATTTAGGCTATGCCAGTAGACAAAGGAGGGAAATTCTTCAGATACAAGAACTTCTTAAATCTAAGCAACAAAACTCTGAGAAAGCTAAAAGAGTATCACAATCAAACATCCATCCTCATACAACTACACCATATCATTTGAATCCTTCAATGATAGTACAATTTCAGATTGAGAGAAATAAGATGGAAAAAAGAGAATTAACTTCCATTAAATAAGATTTCATCAAGTATGATACATCAAAACCAGAGTAGGCTCTGTTTCATTAAAATTACCAAAAAGGTCTTTTACATCAACCATTCGAACCCATCATTGTCTTCTAATACTGCATTTATAGCCTTAACAAGGAATGATAGCATACAATGCAAGATTGATACTCTAACATAAGATTATACCACCTAAAATTGAAAATATTACACCTGTACAGAGTGGAAAAAACAAATTGCTATAAAAAAGGCTAATGTTGGCAACTATCCTAACACCCTAACCTTGCATAGTGAGGTGTCCTTTGAGCACATTTCCTTTGTTTCCAGGCATCCTCCAGATTTAACTATCCTTCAACTAGCTGTGCCATGCTCCACTTTCCATATGGTGACCATTGATCCTCTTAAAACCCATTAAAACAAGAGTTGGCAGCGAATCCTGTAGCGCTGACAGTATCAGCTAGTTCACAGTGGATTTCATAGAAAAGTTGTAGTGTCTGACTGTGTAGAACATTTCACAGTGGATTTCACAGCGAAGTTGCAACATTCGAATGTGTAGACCATTTTGCAGCGCATTTCGTAGCAAAGTTGCAACGTCCAACTGTGTAGACCATTTCGCAATGCATTTCATAGTGAAGTTGCAGTGTCTGACTGTGTAGACCATTTCACAGCGCCATGCATTACGAAATGTCTTGTAGCTTTCCGATTTGTCCAATTTGAGCCAAAAATACCCAAAAATGTTTGCCAAAGTTAAGTAAGCCTGTAGAAGCCTCATGATATGTTGTGTGAGTGAAAACTCAACTATTTATATTTTCCCCAAAATCTTCCAAATGCAAGGATAAGAATTTCCAAAACTGAGATTCTTTGAGCCGCTTCACTTCACCTCCTGAGTCTGGCACTCCTTCTGGTTGCAACTTGGGCCAGCACATTCAAATTCCTTTGGGATAACTCTTCCTTGAAAGGCTGCAACTCCAGCTTAAGTTTTCTAATCATAGATTGTAAATCCCTATTCTGCCTATATAAATTCTTAAGCTGCCTATGGAGGGGAAAAAATCTCCTTGTTGTAAACCTGGCCTCACCAATGGTTTCCCGATACATATCCATAAGGTCACTCAACTTTTTCCTCTCATCCAATTCTTGTCCCTTCAATTCAATAATCTCTTTTCTGGCTTCTCTAAACTGTCTGACCAGTCTTTTGAAGGTAGGTTTTTCAGGGGGAGTGGTTATGTCTATGACTTCAATATGTTTTTCAATAGTCTCAATTTTACCTTTATCCTTCCTCTTGATAGGAGCTTTGGTTATGACCTCTTTTTCAACAATTTCCTTCTTGGCTGATGACCTGGTGAAGGGATTTCTATCTTTAATTTCAACTATAGTAGCTAGTGAGGGGAAGAGTAACCTTCTTCCTTATTTTCCAATGGCTTTAGCTAATGGAACTTCTACTAATTCTGGAGCTGGTTGGGGTGAAAATTCCCTTTGTGGAGAGTGATGAGCTCCCCCTTCTTCTTCTTTTTCCTTAGGATCTTCATCATTTTTAGCAATGTGTTTTCCCTTCCTCTTTCTACTTGTCTTTGTTGGATTACTGAGAGGGGGGGTGAATCAGTAATAGAGAAATCTAATCCTTTTTAATCATATAATGCAAGTGTTATATCAATGTAGCATTATCATCCAATATTTGTAGAGTAAATAAAAAATGAACAAATGAACAATCATACACATACAAAGTACACCGATGTTTTTACGTGGAAACCCAAAGCGGGAGAAAACCACATAATACTTTTTCTTATATGTCTTTAAGAAATACATTCATTGGAAGCACCGACTTCCTTTGTTTTCTAGATGCAACTGGAAGGAGGCTCCAACCCCCTAGTTTTTCATGCTACAACCTGAGGGAAGATCAAACTCCGTAATTCTCTAGATACAACCCAAAGGAGGCTACAACCCCCTGTGTTCTCCGGCTAGAACTGGAAGGTGGATACAACCACCTGTCCTTTCCCCGCCCAACCACCCTGACATATAAGTAGAATGATGGAACCACTGTCACACTATCACTGTGAGATATACTGCTGTAAAACTGTACCAATCAACCTGCACCAAACAACCTGTACCAATAACCTGAACCATGCATCAACCATGCATCAACCATGCATCAACCTGTAATCAACCTGTACCATAAAAAAGTGCATCAACGATGCACCAACCTGTAATCAACTTGTACCATAAACAAGTGCATCAACCATGCACCAACCTGTATCTCAACCTCAACCAAAATCCCTCATCAATTTCATCATCCAAATCTCATTTGTAACTCTGTAATAGACCTTGTGTATATGATCACATAACTGCAAACCTTCCTTAACTTTAACAAGAGACTACCATTTTCATCAAACTTTACTTTAGTCTCACATGACTAGTTTTGGATTAGTCAACAACCCTAACTTGAAATAATCATAACTATGTACCTGTAATGAATAAAGATATGAAAATAATACATAATGTTATTTAGTGTGTTATATGAAATTCCTCCAGGTGTCACTACTTGGAACCTGTCAGAAAAGGAGTTATAGAAAAAATGACATACCTTGTTGAATTCCGACTTATTCTAGAGAGAGAAATTGTAGAGTGTGCCCCACATAGAATATTTGTTGTATGGATCTGAAGATTTTACATAGAATACTAGAGACTGTACTCTAACCAACACATTTTTTCTTACTAAATTTGGATATGTTATGAATAAGTTATGACATTTTTACCCGAAACACCTCTTTTAGACTAGTTTCAGGACTAGCCACAATACAATGACCCACAAGATGAAATTTGTACCACAATGACTTTGATATGTTTCCTCAATGGCCTACCAATTTCAAGGTCTGAATAATTCTAGAAAAAAAAGTTATTGCGAAAATGGTGAGATGACCTGTAAATAACATACCTTAGAAAGCATCATCAAAATAATTTATCCTCCCTTGAATTTTGGCCTTCTTTACTTCACCTTCCTTCTGAAATTCGGCTTAGATATCCTTTGGTTACCTCAGTCACCTGTAGATATTCAATATCCTCAAGTGTGATTAAAATGAGAGAGCCTTGCCTCTTATTTATACTTTCATGTAGCTTCCTCAAGGGGTTATCTTTTAACCATCTTAACCCAATTTCCTTATTTTAGGGATAACCCACTTCTAACCTCTTTCCATAATTATAAAGTTCCATTTACTTTATTATTTAAATAATCCTCCTTGAATTTGTCACTTTAGTTTATTATTTAAATAATCCTCTTTGACTTTGTCACTTCACTTTATTATTTAAATAATCCTCTTTGACTTTGTCACTTCACTTTATTATTTAAATAATCCTCTTTGACTTTGTCACTTCACTTTATTATTTAAATAATCCTCTTTGACTTTGTCACTTCACTTTATTATTTAAATAATCCTCTTTGACTTTGTCACTTCACTTTATTATTTAAATAATTATTTTTTACTTTGTCACTTCACTTTATTATTTAAATAATCCTTTTTGACTTTGTCACTTCACTTTATTATTTAAATAATTTCTTCTTTGCAAGCACTTTGACTTCTTTAACCTTTTGGGGCTTCAAGTCAACATATGAGGGTCCTCCAAACTTCGTAAGGCCATAACTCTCAAGCTGTGAGGAGTTATGTGACGTTCCACATACCACCAGAAATGGCATGACACGTACTATCCATCTTGAATAGTCTTATTTTCAAATATATCAAAACTCATACCATTATACATCAAACAAAATTGGGTCCATTACCCAAACCTTTGTGCTACCAGAATTCGCTACTGGAATTTCTTCAAGGGTTGGCATCAATGACAACCAACCCAATTAATCAACAATATCCCCCTTTGGCATTGATGGAAACACTCTAATGCAATACTAAAATCATATCCCTCATGCTCCCCTTGGACCCATGCCTACATCTTTGTGACCAACGCTCCCTCTAGAACCATGCCTTTGTCCTCTGCATCTGATAAATCTCCCCCCCTTTGTCATCAATGGAAAATGTATCTTTCCATTCAGGTGTTCTCCCCCTAACTGAATCGTCTGATCTCCCAACCTGAACTGTCCTCTTTATGGTGGTTCCTCATGTACATCTAAGACATATAAGATAAGCATTCAAAATAATTCATTTTGGAATAGAAATAACTCCGAGTCTCTGGCGAAGATACTCAAAGGATTCTCGTGGAAATGGTTTTGTAAATATGTCTGTCACTTGTTCTTTTGTTCCCACATATTCAACTCTGATGTTATTTTTTACAACCTGTTCCCGTAGAAAGTGATAATTGATTGGAATCTGCTTCTTCTTGGAGTGCATCACTGGATTCTTTGAGATACTGATGGCACTTGTATTATCAAAATAGATTGGAATGGGCTCATCATACTCAACTTGCATATCTGTTAGAGTTTGCTTCATCCATAGAACTTGTGTACAACATGGTGGTGCTGCAATATACTCCGCCTCGGCTTTAGATAAAGATACTGATGATTGTTTCTTGCTTATCCATGATACTAAACACTCACCCAAGTAGAACAATGCTCTGCCGGTGATTCTTCGGTCATCAATGCAACCTGCCCAATATGCATCTGTGTAGGCAATAAGTGATAGATCCTTTCCTTTTGGATACCATAATCCAAACTCTTCTGTTCCTTTGAGATATCTGAAAATCTTCTTCACTTCTAATACATGTGATTCCTTTGATGTTTCTTGAAATCGTGCCACCTGTTCAACTGCTTGCATTACATATGGTCTGGATGTTTTCACATATAGTAGGCTACCAATCATTGACATGTATTGCATATGATCTGTAGACTTTGAATCATCATCTTTGCTCAACTTGCAACTGGTTTGCATGAGAGTGATAATTGGTTTGCAAGCTTCCATTCCGAACCTCTTTAGAATTTCTATGATATACGTGGTTTGAGAAATAAAAATTTCTTGGTTGCTTTAATGTATCCGAAGACCCAGAAAGAAGGATAGTTCTCCAAGTAATGACATTTCAAATTCATTCTACATGTCCTTTGCAAATTTCCGGTTTAACCTATCATCAGTACTTCCAAAAATAATATCATCAACATAAACTTCAATTAATAAAATACTATCTTGAGTTACCTTGATGTAGAGGTTGTTGTATGCACTTCCTTTTCTGAACCCTGCTTGTTGTAGATATTTATCCAGTCTAGAGTACCATGTTCTAGGAGCCCGTTTTAGACCATACAAGGCCTACTTTAATTTACACACATAATCTGCATTCTCTGACAATTGAAATCCTTCTGGTTGTTCAATGTAGACTTCTTTTTCAAGTTCCCCATTCAGAAAAGATGATTTTATGTCCATCTGATACACTTTAATATTTTTGGAGCATGCATAAGCTAAAAGAAATCGAATTACTTCCATTCTAGAAACTGGGGAAAATGTCTCTTCAAAGTCGGTTCCTTCAACTTGTGCATATCCTTTACATACCAATCTAGCTTTGTTCCTTGTAACCTGTCCATCTTCATTCAATTTATTTCTATATACCCACTTTGTGCCGATCACATTCTTATCCTTTAGTCTTGGAACCAATTCTCAAGTGTCATTTTTCTCTATTTGATCCAATTCTTCATCCATGGCCTTATTCCAAAATTCATCCTTGCTGGCATCTTCAAAACATGTTGGTTCAATAGTAGATGAGAGTTCTAGGTGCATTTGTTCTGGTGAACGAATTCTTCTTCTAGTCTCAACTCGTGCATTTTTTTTTTCGATAATCTGATCTGAAGGATGATTCTTCTGTACTTGTCTCCTAGGTGTCTTTGGAGGCACTTGTTGAACTTGATCTTCTACTTCTGTTGGATCCTCTTCATCTTCACCTTCTACTTCTTTTTCATCTTCTGCTTCTTCTTCGTAATGTTGTTCCATTGATTCATTTTCTTCATCGTTTAATTCTTGTCTACTGGTTTCATCAATTGTTACGTTGATTCTGCTCTGAATTACAAGATAATGGAGAAACAAGCTTTTGCCTTGGTAAAAGCCATAAAAGACTTTAGAGTCTACATTCTTCATTCCCACACCACAACTTATGTTCTGAATGCGGTAGTAAAAGACATTTTTACCCAGGAAAACCCTGATGGAAGAAGGGGAAAATGGATTGCTGTCATTTTAGAATACGATATAGAGATTAAGCCTACAAAACTAATCAAGGGTCAAGGCCTAGCAAAATTAATGGCTGAATCAAATTTCCATGCTCTTGACATTAAATTTTTAGCTGCAGCAGATGAACAGGGTGAGATGGTGACTCCAAGCGTGAGAGAGGTATTTCTCAACTCTCCATGGTACGCAGACCTTATATTTGTTTTGCAAAATTTACAAGCTCCCCTTGGTTTGACTAAGACTAAAGATAGATTTTTAAAGTTGAAAGCCTTAAAATTCTATATTCTAGAAGGCAATTTGTATTGGAAATATCCTGGAGGCATTCTGTTAAATTTTTTATTGAAAGATGAAGCTGGAAATGTGTTACAAGAATTTCATGCAGGAGAATGTTGTGGCCATCTGAATTGGAAGGTCACAGCCAACAAAATACTCAAAGCTGGATTCTATTGGCCCACCCTATTCGTCGATGTACATCATAAAGTGACTGCATGTCATCAATGTCAGCTGTTTGAAGGAAAAAGGAAACTCCTTCCACTCCCCCTGAAACCGATCTCAGTTGAAGCCCCTTTCCAGCAATGGGGACTGGACTTCATTGGAGAAATACACCCCCCTTCTTCAGGCCAACATAGGTGGATTCTCACTGCCATCGATTATTTTACCAAATGGATCAAAGCAGTACCAAGCAGGCAATCCACTGACTCTGTTATTATCAAATTCCTTGAAAATAATATCTTGTCTCGCTTTGGATGTCCTAGAAAGATTATAACTAATAATGCAGTTGCTTTTCGGTCGAAGAAGATCATAGATTTCTGCAACCAGTATCACATTGGTTTGGGGCATTCCACAGCCTACTACCCTCAGGGGAATGGGCTGGCAGAATCTTCAAACAAAACCTTGGTAAATATCATCAAGAAAACGTTGCAGGAAAAAAAGAAATCGTGGCATAACAAGTTGGTGTTCGCATTATGGGCTGACAGACTGACCACCAAGAGGTCAATTGGTATGTCACC
The DNA here is from genome assembly GCA_000966675.3 of Picea glauca. NCBI lineage: Eukaryota > Viridiplantae > Streptophyta > Pinopsida > Pinales > Pinaceae > Picea > Picea glauca. Next base: position 290,309 of record JZKD02S0193174.1, on the reverse strand, counting down.
ATACCAGTTGGTCTATGGCACGGAAGTGGTTTTCCCCACTTCCTTAGGAGTCCCTGACATGAATTTGCTTCAAGATGTACAAGATGAGCCAAATGACTCACAGAGAAGGATCAACCAGATGATCCATTTACAACAGTCTAGGGAAGAAGTTTTCAACAAGACTCAGGTAATCCAAGAAAACATCAAGAAGATCTTTGACAA
>JZKD02S0193174.1:275171-290055 GCA_000966675.3 Picea glauca | reverse complement strand
ATAAAAGGCTAGCAAAGATCTGCGGCCAGGAAACAAGTGCTCAGATCAATGGCTCAAATTGTTTTTCGGACCCCCCGACTGATCTACCTTTAATTGAGGGGGGGCGGTCCGGAATGGTTTTCTTCCTCTGGCGAGTCCCTCGTTATACATGGCGTCGATCTATTGCCATGAGTCCCATCATCCTCTGCTGTTTGATTGACCAACGTCACCTTTGGACGTCACCTTCCACTTTTCCTGAAATGGTCATGTCCCATAACTGCTGTCAGTCCTTCCCCCCATTCGCTCGTGGCAAGCCCCCTACTATGACTTTTATCTCCAATCGTTAGCCGCCACGTCACCCGTCCGTATCCCTCAGCCACCCTCAGCTACCATCTCACCCTCAAAGTGATCCATTGGCCATTTATTACTGGATAACTTATTCGTTATCTAGCTGACCTATCTCTCATGCCTAACCGACCCCTGTTTATTTAAAACTACCATTACTCTCCCTTTCCCACCATTTATCATTCATCGCACCAGATAAATTCACCACTTACTCCTCCGTTATAGTCCGTTTCCCTCATCCACATTCAGTTGCCCCCACTAACATTGTGTTTTATTACAGGTAGTGTTGCAGAGATGGCGCCAAAATCCAAATAAGTAGAAGGAGAGGAGAATTCGTTTCTCCTGCCTCCTGTCGACCTGGACAGGATCCCACTGGTCGACAAAGACAGATTAATCGCAGATACCAAATGCGATTTTGATTTCTCAGACCTCCAGTCATGGCTCAGGGAAGTTTTCCTGGACCAGAGTGATGAAATTGGACTCTGGGAGTCCAATTTACCCCTCTACCTCTTTCCCCAGATCCACCATTTTCCCTAGTTCGCTCTTAAGTGTCAAGCCCATTATATTCCCTAACAAAGAGCCATCATCTCCTCATCCGGAGAAATCCTGTTTCTCATCACGCCTGAATCCATAGACAAGATGATGCAAATCCCCTGAGCCGACTCTGCGTCTCCCTTCAACCTGGAAATTCTCACAGAATTATACCAGAAAATGACCTTCCCCCAAAGAGCTCAAATATTCGAGCTCTTCCTTCCACCATCCACTCAATTTCCCTCCACAAATCCTCCTTATCCGTCTTCCATGTTCTCCACTAAGGGAAACTAGGTCATTTCATCCCTTTGTGCTTTGTTAGGATACTATTCTGATCAGTGGGTTGATGAACGCATTCTGGGTTTTCTATCCATCTTCTCTACTGATGAAAATCCCACCACCCAGTTTGACTTCAGTACGTTCTTGGCAGACAATATTCATGAACAGTTCGTGAATTTCGACACGGAAGGCATGTTCATATACTCAACAATACTAGCATACTTGTTCGTCTTCTTCCAGGCGGATAAATTTGGATTTTCCATGCAGAAGATGGATGGAGATGGTAGACCTCAAGCAGTCACAGCATGGACCTCCTTGCTCAAGCACAACTCCACTGAGTTCAGCTTCAAGGAGTTCCTCGACCAATTCTACCACCCTGTGGTAAGTATGCTAAGCGGCAGGCCTGAGCCTTAGATAAATGATGAAGTTCAGAGGATCCTGCACCAGATAATACAAAGACGGGTGATTGGTATTTGTACCGAGATTATACCAAGATCAGAGTATACGGGTGCGAGTTGGCACCGTATAAGCTGCCCAAGTATCTGCCTGTCAGGATTTTTGCTTTGGAATACATAAGGCAGATTATAAATTCCGATGACATCCACTTTGTGTCATTGAAGAAAAAGCAACAGCTTAGAATCAAGGGGCAGATTGGCTCCTTCATCTGCAACAATCGTGGCACTGGGCAAGAGGCAGGCATGATGCTAAGGGAGATGAAGTTCTCCCTGATCTTCCCATGGAATTATGATCCATGTGGGATCATCTAAGAGATGAGGGTGAAGAACAAAAACATCCCTTATGTTCATGTGTCTAGGCCCGAAGTTGAGAAGTTCACACATCAGACAGTCTGGGAGCCTAACACATTGATCGAAGTAGAGTAGCAGGATCCCCCAGCCACTGTGTCACCCATGACCACGCCACAGGTCCCAAAAGAGAAGAGGCCAAGGTAGGATTTATCTCCACCTGTCACTGAGGTATCTTTCGAGGAATTCCAGCTACATACCAAGAGGCCTAAGACTTCGTCAGTCCCTGGCCCGATCGGGGAAAAAGAAGCCTCGTCCACCACAATGACCAAGTTTATTATTCCACCCTTCGAGTCGAGCCTCCATAAGGTCATTACCCCAACATTGCCGAAGTAGTCCACAGACTCTCCATTGAACACTTAGCCAGGCAAGGGTGGACCTAAGCTGAGTATTTTCGAGAAGTACGAGCTGATCAAGAAAAGGAACCAGACCCTTACCAATAGTACTTGCGCTCAGTTTTGGAAGCAGACGTCGACTGTGCAGCATAGGCTGCTGTCTGCATTTGACATAGAAAAGGGAAAAATCCACATGGCCTTCCTCCAGGCACAGGTACCAGACCCCAAGGTGATCACTGATTATAAAAGGGCAACCTTCGAATTCCAGACGAAGGATGTGCATCCGACCGATCAAATGGATCTGCAAAAGCAGACAGGGGAAATGGTTTTCTACACTCTGGCACATGCGTCTACTGCTGCATTGAAATTGCAGGTGTCGCTGAACAATGTTCAAACACAACTAAAGATGGAGAAGATATTGTCCTTTGCCAAGGACAATAGGATCAAGACTTTGGAGGAACTGGTCCTCAAGATCGGTTATGATCCTTCGAACGTCAAAGCAGTGGAGGAAATGATAAAGAAGAAAAATGCTGACATAGCCTCCTTGAGAAAACAACTGAAACTCCCACCCACAGAGGATTCGCAGGTGAAGGAGATAGCAGAGAAAGAAGGAGAGAAAGATGAGATGCTAAGGCTGCTCATGGAGCAGAATGCACAGCTTAAAGAAATGGAAGCTGAGATGGAGAAGCTGTTAAAAGAGAAAGAGCAATTGAAGCCAATGGAAGTCATTCCATTGAGTGCTATCCCAATTTTAGGAGTGAGCATAGAATCAACAACAGAAATCCCATCCGCGACTCCATTGACATCATAGGAGAAGACAACTGAACTGGCTAAGTCCATGGAAAAGATGAACCTGCAGGAAACAGAGATCAACAGGCTTAAAAAGGAAGTTGAGAACCTTCAGGAACTCAAAACTTCCTTCCAGACCAGCCTCTCCAAGGAAAAGTAGGTGACAGAGCAGCTCAAGCATGAGCTACAATAGCTTCGGAAGAAAACAGTGGCAGGGAAGACTTTGGATGAGGTTAAAGAGACTGTATGGACATACATCACTAAGTCCATAAATGAGATATGGCCCATGATCCAAATCATGTTTGAGAAGAATGAGTTGGTGCTGAGAAGCAAACAAGCCATTGAAAAGATCAGAGTAGAATTGGGAGACATGCCAGCACAGGCAAACGAGATCATCAAGTTCCTCAATTCTAAGACTAGGGAAGAGTTGGAAGAACTGAAGATTGAATATAGAACAGAGACCATCCTTGAGGTCAAAAGAGTTTTGACCAAGAGAGGATTAATGCTTCAGTTGGAAGAAAAGGTTCAGGCCATGGACCTGGGGGTACAAAAATTCTTTAGTAAGATTGAAGCTCTCCAGAAGAAAGGTCTTCCTGGTCTGAAAATAATCAATGATAAATTGATGACACTCCCAGACTACAAGAAGAGATTAGCTGAAGTGGCTAAGGACAGTTCAAAGTTTGTAGGTATTCAAGGGAGCATCACTGGCAAGGCATTCCTAGATGTCCTCCAGTGGGACATCAGTATCCAACACGAGATTCGATACATCTTCCTCACAAAGCCGACATTCGCCAAGTACACAAAAATGGACGAAGTGCATCGAAGACTGCTCAAAGTCAACGTGCTCAGTCATCTTATATGGGAGGAGCTCTGTGATCTGATCGATTAGTGGATGAACTGTCCCGGTCTAGTCAACTGTCCAGTCAGATGAAGTCATGCAGAAGCTTCATCAACGACCCACCCAGAAATCAGCGTGCAGTTACACCACATCATCAAGCAGTTCCTAGATTTAGGAATTTTGTTAAGTTATTTAGGCTAAAAATAGATTTAGCACGTCCTTGTCATTAATGACAGGATCTTTGTAATTTGAGTTATAAATAATTCACCTTTCGAAGTATTGAGGGTTGTTGATCTTCACACCCTGACGCTATGAGACTGTAATCTTTTTGAAGAGATCTTCCATTAATAAAAGGAGGCACTTTTACAGGACTCTTGCGTGTACTCACTGGTGATGTTTTTCTGTCTAAGTTGAATGTTATTCTCTCTTTGTTATCATACTGTTTTCTAAATCTAATATTTAAGAGTAACAAAAGTTGCAGGATTTATCTCGTATACCCTATTTCTGACTCAAAAGATTTTAGTGTTTTATCTTCTGGTGTTTCAATAAAGAAATTCTTAATTGCTTCTTTGTTGAAATTATCTTTCTCATCTCTTCTGCTGTTCATCATTTAAGCTACTGAAATATCCAGTGATTATATTATCTCGCCCTGTAGAAGTTTTTCCTTTACGTTTCTGGTTTGTATTTCATATTTTATTAAAACACGGACCCCATAGCCCAATGGATGTGTAGACTGTCTCAAGCAATTCGAAAAAATACTTTGACTACAAAACTGATCTATTTCTTTACCTAGCCTAATATTTAAAATTAGAAACATAGCTAAATCATACAGAGAGATCCCTCTCTGAAGTTGGAAGGGCTAGATCCCAGCTTCAAAAGTGGTTGGATAAAGTTACCTTAGTAGATTTCTTCTGCTGTCAACCTCTAGGAAATTTACCAAGTGCTAACAGATTCTTTACACAACTTTGTTCAATATCAGGTTGTAACACTTGTATTCTTTCCTTGTACTTGAGTAACCAACAAGTACTCCTTTTTCCACACGAGAGTCAAACTTTCCCATTCTGCCATCTTCTCTTTTGATGTATCATTTGCTTCAAAAAAATATGAAGTGCTTCACATTTGTTGGTCTTCCTTTCCATAGCTTGTAGGGAGTTTTTTCAGTGTTGTTTATGAGCATTACTATGTTTTGATTGTGAACTGCTATATGCACTTCCTGTGTCCAAAATATATCTTTCAATTTGGAATCCATTAGCATTGTTCGAGCCATTTCCTATACTGTCTTGTTCTTTCTTTCAACAACTCCATTCTGTTGAGATGTCCTAGCAACAGAGAATTGCCTTTCTATTCCATGATTGCTACAGTAGTCCATAAATTCCTTTGAAGTGAACTCTCCTCCATTATCAGATCTCAAGAATTTGATTTTTGAATCCATTTCATTTTCAATCATTTCCTTGTAGACCTTGAAGTTTTCAAAAGCTTCTGACTTATTCCTGAGAAAGAAAACTGCAGTCATTCTTGTATAATAATCAACTAATAACATAAAGTATTTCTCACCTTTTAAACCATTTCTTGTAGTTGGTCCAACTAGATCAAAATGCACAATTTCTAGTGGTATTGTCGTTGAATATTATTTTGATTTATACCTGGTCTTTGTTTTCTTTCCTTATTGACAATGCTTGCATAAAGTGTTGGCTGGTTTCGTGATCTGGGGCATTTCTCTAACTGCTTCTCTTTTGCTGACTTTGACAAGGTTATCAAAATGTATGCGACCCATTCTTCTGTGCCATAGCCAACTTTCATCTTCCTTTCCTAGGGAACACTTTTCATTTCCAATTTCACTTAATACATATATGTTTCTTGAAGTTCTCGCAGCTGTTGCAATCAATTTTCCTGAACCTTCTTTTCTTATATCACAATCTTGTGAATCGAAAGTAACTTTATGACCTTGGTAACACATTTGACTCACACTTAGAAGATTATGTTTCATATCTTCTACTAGTAGAACATTTTCTGCCTTGGTATTCTTGTTCCCAATTCTGACTGTGCCTTTTCCAATGATTTTAGTTGAATCATCATTTCCGAAGGAGACTGATCCATCTCTTTCCTTTATTAATGTAAGAAACATGTCTTTATCACCTGTCATGTGTTTTGAACAACCAACATCAACATACCAACCACATTTCTTTTGCTTAGCTTGTAGAGAGAGCGTGCATTCTTCATTGCTATATTGATTCTGCTTTCTTATCCATGTCCTTTTCTGAGGTTCCTGTCTGTGATTGTTGTTGTTTTTTTGTGGTTCTCTAGGAGGGACTGTCATTCTACAATATTTGGCCTTGTGTCCAAAGTTGTTACATTTGTAGCATTCCACTTCAGTGCACAAAGATTCAAACTTGTTGTAACTTCTTCTTTGTGTTTCAGTAGGTCTTCTTGGATAACCCTTTTGTGTATGACTTTCAAAGTTGTTTATGTTCCTATTGTCAGCTCTGCAATTCACATCTTTATGTCCAAAATTATTACATGCATAACATAAACCAAAAAATATATTTTGATACCTGGGAGTTGAATATATTTTGAAAGGAGGTATGCTTATGAATCCTTCTTCTTCCTGAGGCCTATCTGTTTCTTTCGGTCATTGATTATGAAATATGAATCTTCTCGGTGGAGGAGTGTCCCTATAATTTTATTTGTAGACCTTTTTTGGCCCTCGATGAAGTTTTGAGGAAACCTTGGTCAGGTTTGGACCACTTTTTGGACTTTGACACATTAGTCGAAGATGGAGTGTCCAGGTGGAGCGGAGATCGCAGATCTCACCGATTTTGAGGGGTTCTCTAGGGTTTTTGTAATGGGATTATGGGATGTCAGACCATGGGGTTTACCCATGATTAGGCCTTATTGTAAGGAATTGTAAAAGTATAAATAAGTAAGAATGTATGGTAGAAGTAGACAGAAAAGAAAGCGAAGTCTTGGTAGATAAGTGCAAGAAGTTTGGGTTGCTTTGTGCAATAGATGCATATGTGTTAAGGCTTTGTTCTCGGTAGAGGGTTGGCTCTGTGCCTTCACCTAGTTCTGGAAGGAGGATCTAGTGCTCAATGCACAGATCTCCTAGCTGGTGCGAAGCTCGACTCTGTGGCTTAGTGCACAGAAGCAACTGAATGTAAGAGATTGACGAATAATAAAGAAGGCGAAGCAGTTGGTGGACATAGCCCCACATTGGGGTGAACAACGTATATATTGTGTTTTTGATGTGCTCTATGTTGTGTTATTTATGTTATTTATCTTCTTAGTGCCTTTATTATCATGTATGATAGATAGATATGTTGTTTCTTAGTGCTTTACTTGTGTTAAGAATGAATAGATGCTAGATCTACTTATAATGCTAAGTGATAAGTTCTCAGGTTATATGATCATTTACTATTACTGCGCCAATCTATCTTAGATTATGTTCTGCGATGTTCATAAGGTAAAGAAACTAATGCATGCTAACCCTAAGTGTTAATAAATGATTGTGAGAAGTGTCATTATCATAGATCTATGTCCCAGCTTGGTTACATACACTTGCGTCTTGTAACCCCCCCTGCTTCTACCTTGGGTGAGACTTCACCTTCTTCACAGGTGTTGCCGAAAGGGCCGGTATTCGAGGTTTTTTTGGTGTGTTGTTAAGTGTTAAACCCCGCGTCTGCCCTTGTGCCAACAAATGGTTCCGTTGCCGGGACCTGAAACTGTGATTGCTGGGAACTAAAGCAAAGAAACGAGAAGCTCTGTGCATAGATATGCTGCTAAAGTGTGCAATTCTCTACTTGATTTGTGAATCTTTGTGCTAAGAAAGGAATCCGACCGGAAGAAAACATGTAAGATCCTAAAAGAGGTAAAGCTTTGTCCTTTGACAAGAGTAAGATAGGTGAAAATCTTTGTTTCGAAAGCATGAATTTAAGTATGTTTAATAGATTATGTCCTAGTTTGAAGGCTAGGGAATATTTGAAATAAAGAGTTGATTGGAGTAAACCTAATGGAAATGAGGAAATATATGTCATTCCTATGCATAGAAAGAATTTTTGGACTAATAAATGGATTCAGGAACCTAGAATATTTTTTTGCAGATTGCAGGTCCAACACTGTGATCCTTGTGCACAGTACATAAAAGGATGGGGAAAATTTAAAATAAAAAGAGAATTAACTTTGTGTTATATTTGTAGAAGACCGAGACATCTTGCTAAGGAATGCCCTGGCGCAGGTTCTATTTGTCTTTGTTGTAAGATTGTTGGTCATGAGGTTGAGGATTGTCCAAGGATGATCGCTAAAGTTGAAAGGATGAACATGAGACAATAAAAATATGAATTAAGTCAAGAGACTAAGGGCATGTTAGGAATCCATAAAGAGAACAGATCAGAGGAAGTTCAGACTACATTAGTGCAGTTGAAAGAAATGATGGAAGTTCACAAAGATGTCAGTTTATCAGAGATCCTAAAAGTAAAACAACACATAAGTGCAAGAATAGAAGACTTCGACATAGACTGCATCTTGGATGAAGAAACACAAGTGAATATTATGACAAAAGACAATTGGGAAATTTTGGGAAATCCTACTGTAGTACCTTCATTGGGAAGGATAGGCTTGTTTAAGGGTAAGATAATAACCCTATGTGGAAGAGTTACTAATATACCTATTATTGTTCATGGAACATCAACCGAAGAGGAATTTGAAGTCATTAGGTTTGTTGGGGACAACACCCCTTTCCCACTTTTGCTAGGTAAGACTTGGATTGAGAAACATCAAATCAGAAGGAAAGAAAAGGAAGAGACCACATAAAAGAAAAATCAAGAACTAAGGGATTTCATAGCTAGGGAAATAGATCGACTAATAAAAGAATGAGAGGATAAGTCAAAGAAACATAAAAAAGTAACAACGCAGAAGGAAAGAGGAATATATTTCAAGGTTGAAAGAATGCAAGAAGGATTGAAGAACCTATCTATGAAAGAAATAAGTATATCCACCCAGAAAGTATTAAGAGAAGGGATATTAAATTCAAACTCTTTGAAGGCACCTCAACAATGCGAAGCCACTGTGCTAAAGGAAGATAAGAATAAGAATGGAAAGAGGATTCCAGAAATAGTTAGAGAGACTCAGATAACAGGAAAGAAGGAAAGGAAGCTCATTAAAAAGAAAGCTAAGTTGGAAAAGCTACAAGAAGCTACAAAAACCAAATGGAATACTTCGTAGAATGGAACCTCATAGGGGGCAGGTTCGCAGGATTTGAACCTTGCTGGAACAGTAGGGCCGCGCAGAAAGGGACTTCACCCTAGCGAAGCTATATGACCGTTGGAGGCACCCTGACTGTTAGAATGATGCTCTAGAATGGTTAGAAAATGAATTTATGGGCTGATGGACCGCTTTCAGACGTTGAGACCATGCCATAATAGATAGATTCACATTAATGGAAGCATTCCTGGCCGTTGGAAGAATCCGTTATGATGCTCGCTTATTTAACTCGTTGGTCGTTGCACCGGGACCACTTTTTTCCACCCATGATTAAATGAGCTAACATAGAATTGTTTAAGTGTCGAGTTCTGTTATCTGAAAGAAGACCTCGTCGTCCGCTTGTCTTCCCCGCCTGTCCGTTCACCTACCCTGACCCGTCCATTTAAAAGTTTGAATGTCAGGTGAACATAGTGAGTTAGAGAAGTTTTTCGAGAAAGTCCTCAGGAAGCTAATGGCCAACATACCAATATCCGAAGGTGTACAGGCATCGTCTACTAGGGGACTGTAGGATTCTCCTTCAACTGGACGTCGTTCTGGCTATGTTAACCCTGCAACTGAGCAATGAAGTAAGCATCGCAATGATCTAGCGAATGTAAAGCAGATCCTGTCGATCTTACTAGAGTATATCCCACCTTTGACTGGTGCTGTAACCTACGACAACATTCCCCGAGACTATGAGTACACCCTGTTCACCGCGTACATTCTGAAAGGAATACGCATAGTGGGAAGTCAGTTAGGACATATCCCCGTATTAAAGAATAATGACTTCAATCTAGGAGATAGGAAGAACTATGCTATGCTAGCACCCCACCGCTACTTGATGAAGTCGACTGGGAAGAAGCCTCACCTCATCTCCCAGCCATGGATTAAGGGACTAGCGTAATCCACTGTGCTAAATGTGATGAAGATTCCCCATTTTGGCTGTCACCAGGAGGTTAACGCTTGTGTTAAACTCCTCTTGTCATGATATCATGGAGGATACCTGTGGCTCGACCGAAGGATTACTGTGGATCCGACACTGATCCACCAGATTACAGGATTAAGCATGAAGGGACCTAACCCTCAGCAATTTTATCCAAGGAACCCCTTAGACTGCTCCTTGGCATAACACATCAAGGAAGCTTATGGAGAAGTCGAGAAAGGAAAGTGAGGCTACAAGGTGGCCTCTATACAGGATGGCACAGTGCGACTCACTTGCCATCTCATAGATGGAAAGCTCGTAAGAAATCACTGCCCCACATAGGTCACTGGGTTCATGGTGGACCTTGCAGGAAAATGTGTGGAGGGCATGTAGATGAACTGGGTGAGCTACCTCTTTAATGAACTCGAGAAAGATTGTCGTGAAGCCCAGGATTTGGGATACAAATTCCACTATAGTTGGCTGATTATTTTGATTGCATTTGTCGCTTGGAAAATTACCGAAGGAGCCACGTTTCCAGAGATCAAACCCTCGAAGCCATTGGAAATGACATGATGAAGTAGTGGCAGTCCAACGCAATATTTCATGCATATTATCAGCAATTGAAGGTTGCCATCGATTCATTTCTGTGCATGACACTGCACACCCTGCACCAGTACAAATCAATAGCAAAGTTCCACGTAGATCCACATTTCATCTACATCACTGTGCATTGAGATGAGAACAAGGAAGAGTTACAGTCATACAACAAGCTAACGGACGAAGACATGGAGCCGATTACAAAGGAGTGGCCGGAGGAATTTCTGGTACCTGTTGTTGATGAAGAACTCTCCAACAATGACACCATAGGAAGCCCCATAGTGACAAGAGTTGAGCATGTCAGACAGTCTAGTGGGACAAAGAAGAAGAAGAAGCAGGAAGAAATCCAGGATATAGAGATCGATGAGGAGGAAAACGCCTTTGAAGAAAATGGGTCTGGATCGGTCAGAGGAGGAGGAGATGAAGCAGATGGACAAGGAGGAGGGGATGAAGGAGAATATCAAGGGGAAGACAAAGCTACACCGCCTAAGGATCCCACTACTGAAACAATAACATCGCAGAAGAGGAAGGTTTCTCCAAAGAAACCTTCAGCAAGAAAGAAAATGCTCGCTAATAAACCCCTTTTGGAGGCCATGCTCACATAGGACAATATCAATCTGGTCCACGAAGCTATGGAAGAAATTTCCAAGGAAATATGGTAGAGATATGCAGAAAAGAAGGAGGAGATGTATGGAAGGATTGAGAAGGAACTGAAAGAAGTACAACAAGATGTTTGTGCAGTACCTACTACTCCTTCCTTATTGAAGATTACAGAATTGGGGAATGAGCCAACCCAATTGAGAAGACTTGTCGATGCGACAGAGGCTCGACTTCAGAGAGTCTAGGAAGAGAAGGATAAGGCTACAAAAGAATTGAAACAAAATAAAGATGAAGCCTTAGAACTATTACGAGTAGCGTGGTACAGTCTAGTTGCCTATGAAAATGAGAAAGAAGAGCTTCAGGCGATGGTCCAGGAGGAAAAAGTATAGCTACAGAGAGAAAAGGAGCAGTTTCCTACAGAACATACCATGGTTAAGGAAGCTGTGAGAAAATAATATCACTCTGTGCTAGGCTTGGCACAGGAGGAACATAAGTTGGCCGAGGCTCAAGTAGTGAAGCTTGCTGAGACCATCCAACAACTTCAAGTGAAGATAACAGAATTGGAGGCCCAAGAAGTACCGAGCACTCCACAGGAAGTGCGTGATCAGAGGGAGGAAACCACAAAGAATTCAGTTGTAAGAATCATATTCCTCACCTTAGAAGTCAAACAATTGAGAGATAGAAGTGCACAAACATATGAACGCTTCGCAGGAGATCCAGAGCTAAGGAAACTGGAAGCGCAATTACAGGAGGCGCAGTAGCAGGAATTGTTAGAACAGGAACAGATGAAGCTACTCACCACAATTGAATGAATGAAGAGATCTTAGGAACAACGCGTAGTAAAACAATAGATCACTAGCCTCTAGGGTAGAGTAATGGAAGTCATGCATAAGCTACAACTTGTGTAGGATGAAGCCTGCAAGGTGTTCAAAGAAATTGAAGGACATGGATCAAAACTGGACCAAGTGGTTGCAATAGTGGAATAGCACCTGGAAGGGCCTGTTACAGAGCAGACAATCTAGGAGCTTGCTGAGCAGGAGGCTCAGGCGAAGCAACAAGTTGAGTTAGCTTGAGTTAAGCTCGAGGCCTTCGAAGAAGCATTACCCAGGCATGAGTGACTCAGGACGAGTCACAGGTGAGTGTTGGGGGCCTGTTGGCCCTCGACAAAGTTTTGAGGAAACCTTGGTTAGGGTTGGACCAGTTTTTGGACTTCGACACATTGGTCGAAGATGGAGCACCCATGCGGAGTGGAGATCATGGATCTCACTGATTTTGAGGGGTTCTCTAGGGTTTTTGTAATGGGATTATGCCTTATTGTAAGGAATTGTAAAAGTATAAATAAGTAAGAATGTATGGTAGAAGTAGATAAGAAAGAAAGCGATGTATTGGTAGCTAAGTGAAAGAATTTTGGGTTGCTTTGTGCAACAGATGTATATGTGTTAAGGCTTTGTGCTCGGTAGAGGGTTGGCTCTATGCCTTGACCTAGTTCTGGAAGGAGGATATGATGCTTAGTGCGTATATCTCTTGGATGGTGCGAAGATCGAATCTGTGGATTAGTGTACAGAAGAAATTGAATGTAAGAGATGGATGAATAATAAATAAGGCAAAGCAGTTGGTGGATGTAGCCCCACACTGGGGTGAACCACATATATCCTGTGTCTTTGATGTGCTCTGTTATGTGTTATTTATGTTATTTATTTGATTAGTGCCTTGATTATCATGTATGATAGATATATCTATTGTTGCTTAGTGCTTTACTTGTGTTAAGAATGAATAGATGCTAGATCTACCTATAATGCTAAGTGCTAAGTGCTCAGGTTATATGATCATTTATTATTACTGTGCCAATCTATCTTAGATTATGTTCTGTGATGTTCATAAGGTAAAGAAACTAATGCATGCTAACCCTAAGTGTTAATAAACGATTGTGTGAAGTCTCATTATCACAGATATCTTTCCAAGCTTGGTTACAGACACCTGTGTCTTGTAACCCCCCCTGCTTCTACCTCGGGTATTACTTCGCTTGCTTCACAGGTGTTTCTGAAAGGGCCGGTAGTCGAGGTTTTGTTGGTGCATTGTTATGCATTGAACCCTGGGTCTGCCTCTGTGCCGAAAACCTTCCTATCCCCTTTGATTGTTTCTGCATAGCTTTTTGGATATGTTTCTTGTTTTATTGTTTTGGATCTTGATCCCTTTTTTGTCTAATTGTATCCAAGTCCAGACTTGTCATGATGAGGTTTTTGACTGCTGCTAATGTCATTCAAAACTTTTGAGCTATTCTTCATATTTTTCTTTTGAATATCCTTTCTTAATGTGATAGTTTCTTCTTCCAAATTTCCAATGATCCTATCTCTTCCTTCTAGTTGTTATTTGAGTGCTTCTCCAATTCTTTTATCTTCTTCAATTTGAGCCTTCAAATTTGTGATCATTTGTTCTAGTTTCTGAGTGCCTTCTTTCTTTTCTAGTTCCACTTGTATTTTCTTTTTTTTCTTCTTTTCTCTTCTTATAAATTCTATGGCACACAACAATTCTTCTCGGTAGTCAACTTCTGCCTCTTCATATTCTTATTTGGCCTTTTCAGAGTCTTATTTATCAGAGTCTTCTACTGCCATGAATAGAAGTCTTTCTGTCTCACTATCACTGACTTCATCTTCATCTATTTATGAGATGTCTTCTTTGATGCATAAACGTTTCTTGAAAACTTTCTTTGTGCTTATTTTTCCTTTATATGTTTGTTTGTTATTTGAGTAGCCTTCATCATATCTCTTTTTCTTATGCCATCATAATTAAAAAAAATCAAAGGAATCTTACCTCTATACCTGTCGTTGGTTCCCTTGTACAATCTTCTGGCAAAGTTGGCCGCTTATTCATAATATTCTGAGACGTCAATGTTGCTTCTATGTTCTTTTTCCTTTTTCTTTGACCTTTTGGATGCTTTGAAGGCTTCTTATTTTATATATGGATTTTCTTGTTCAGTTCTCATTTCATATGATGTGAATATTCCATGTAGTTCATCCATGCTGATTGAGTTTAGATCTACTCTTTCTTCTAGTGCCGATATCTTAGGGTCAAATCTCATAGGAAGAGATCTTAGTACCTTTTGAACAATTACATATTCTTTGATTTCTTCTCCCAATCCCAAGATTGAATTTATTGTTTCATCAACTCATAAAAAGTAAGTTGCAATATTATCATCTTCCTTCATCTTTAGTTGTTCGAACTGACCTTTGTAAGTTTGAAGCTTTGCTGCTTTGAATTTTGAATCTCCTTCATAAATATTTCGAAGTTTTTCCCAAATCTCTTTAGCGGACTTACAATGTGCAACTTTGGTGAATACCGATTATCCAAGACCATTTAGAAGTGCATTTGTGGCTATGGAATTATTCTTACCGAGTTTCACTTCTTTGTCATTTGTCGGCGGAACTGCTGGTTCTGTGTATCCATCTACAATTGATTGCCAAATTTAAATCCCTTTGCTTGTATATATGTGTTCATCCTTATGCTCCAAAATGCATACTTGTGTCCATCAAACTGTGGTATTTCATTTTTATACATGTTGTTTCTCTCCATGATCTACCTTTCAGTGGTTAAAATGATTTCTGAAGGAACCTGCTCTGATACTAATTGTTGG
>JZKD02S0193174.1:210576-237452 GCA_000966675.3 Picea glauca | reverse complement strand
CTAGGTTTTATTTCCTATGGATTTTATCTTTTACCAGCTACTTTTACCCCCTGGGCCTTTAGCCCCTTCTTCCCATAGGACAAAGTGTAACCCTCAAAGGTCATCCTAATGCCCGAACTGGGGGAATGGGATGGATGTATGGGAGATAAGATGTAAAGTGATAGTATGGTGGGAGCGGACGATGCGTCTTCAAATCCCCCCTGGTGGCTAACCAAAACCCATGGATACCAGCTTGCTTGGGCATCTCCTTAATCCCCCCAACAATGGTCAAGTGGGTTAGTGTAAGATCCAAGCAGTCGTAAGAAATATAAGGAACTTGATGCATATATAAGAAAGTTATAATGATCAAACATGACACATACCATGATACCTGGACCAATTACCTCATGGAGCAAGAGTCTTCTCTGATGCAAGTCCAAGCCGATGGTGATGGATGCTGCTGCTACTGACAGGACAAATCTGGCGAAGAAAATAAGTATGGGCCCTCCAGGGCCATGCTCGGGTCAATCCTGCTCTCGGTACTCCATGTCTAGGACCTGTAGGCCTCAAGACATGATCTCCTAGTTATCCCTAGAAATCGGGGATAACAGGGTGCATGGGTAATACTTCTTCTCTAGCTGAGGTAGATCCTTCAGTTTTCTGTGAGTCTTCTTGTGTTCCTTCAACTTCGACATCCAAGTTAAATAGCTTTGATTTGTTCTCTTGTTCTTCAATCGACTGTGCGATCCTCCTAGTCATGAAATCTTTTAATTCTTTCTTCTTCCATTCTAAAGATTCCTCTTCTTTTCTTCTGGCTTGATCCCTTTCAATCCAAGGTTTTCCTAGTAACATGGCAAACATGGTGTTGTTCTCAATAAATTTAACAAGCTCAAAATATTCCTTTGTCGAAGCTCCATGAGCACTCATATATGTCTGGGTGAGTCTTCCACATAGGGTTATCAATTTTCCTCTAAATAATCCTATTCCTCCCAATGAAGGAATCATAGCAGGATTTTCTAAATCTTCCAAAGTTCTTTCTGTCATAATATTCACCTTTGTTTCTTCATCTAGAACACACAGTCAATGTCAAAGTCTCCTATTCTTTCTTCTATGCAATATTTTTCTTTGAAGATCTCTGTTAAGTTGATATTTTTGTGGCTATTCAGGGTTTCCTTCATATGTAATAATACAGTCTCTGATTCTTTCTGGCGTTCTGTCATGGTTTTAGTCTCTTGACCTTTCTCAGGTTTTTCTCTTGTCTCATATTCATTCTTTCAATCTTAGCAATCATTCTAGGGAAATCTAAAACTTCATGATCCATATATTTACAACAAAGACAACTGGATCTTCTACCATGGAATTCCTTATCAAGATGTCCCGGTCTTTTGCAACTGTAACAAAGAGTCAATCCTCACTTTCTCTTAAATGATCCCCAACCTTTCCTGTACGGCGCACTAGGATCATGGTAGTTAACCTGCGGAAAATTCTTTCTAGGATCCTACATCCATTTGTTAGTACAAATATTCTTTCTATGCATAGGAATAACATATCTTTCACTATTCTGATCACATCTACTCATATCAAATATTATTTCATCTAGCTGTACCCCACTCTTCAAGCTAGGCCAAAATTTATCGAACATACCTAGATCCATACTTTAGAAACAAAAATTTCCACTAATCTTATCTTTAGCTGAGCACAAAGCTTCCAGATATAAAAATTTTCACTATTCTTACCTTTATCAAAGCACAAAGCTTACAGAGCTTACCTTTTTAAGAAAAAATATGCACTTTTACCTATAACAGAGAACAAATCTTTTAGATCTTACCTCTTTTCTCCAAATATGACCCTTCTTCTTGGCACAGAGATTAAGTAGAATACTACGCACTTAGGGAAACATATCTACTCACAGAGATTTCACAGTTTTAGGTCAGATCTTTGCACAAAGATTTTTCTTCCTCAGTTCCCAGCAATCACAATTTCACGTCCCAGCAACAGAACCATTTGTTGGCACAGGGGTAGACCTAAGGTTCAATGCTAAAACAACACACCAAAAAAACCCTAACTACCGGCCCTTTCAGCAACACCTGCGAAGCAGATGAAGTCTCACCCGAGGTAGAGGTAGGGGTGGTTGTAAGACTCCAATGTTTGCAACCTTAGCTGGGACACAGATCTGTGATTTTAACACCTTGAAAAAGCACTTAACAATATAGATAATCAATATTTAACCAATATTTACTTCACAGATAAAACCCTACTTAGAGAGCATCACAGTATTCAACCAGATCTAGTATCTAGTAGCTCTTAGCATGACGAAACAAATCAGATCTATCATATTCAAGAACTAAGAACATTCACATAGGTCAGATTTGTCATTCATTCTCGTTATTTAAACACAAAGCACCAATAGATCTAGCTATCATTCATCTATATCAAGGCACTTAAGAAAGTAAATACAAAAACACATCAATACATCGCACAAAACATTCACGACACAGGATGTATGTGGTTCACCCCCACCTTGGGGCTATGTCCACCAACTCTTCTTCTCTTGTATTATCTTCTGTCAATTAATTACATGCACAGAGCCACAAAATCCTACTTTGTATAGGATAGGATATCTGTGCGCACTCTGCCAGATCATCCTTCCCTGAGTATATCTAAGCACAGAGCCTTACACAACCTTCTACAATCACTTGCACTCAGCCTTTCAAGTCTCTGACAATATGCACAGAGAACTTACAACTGTTACTTGCACTTAACACAACATCATACACATAGCTCTTGTGTCCTAGCACTTAGCATGGCACACACCCATTCACCACCAACTTACATCGCCTAGACTTCTATTTATACATTACAAAATAGGCCCAAGCATGGGTAAAACCATGGGCCAACATTCCCATATCCATTACATTATCCCAAGTCCAAAAAAGGCCCTATCAAGGGGTTGAGATCTATGATCTTCGCTTTGACTTGCGCTCCCCCTTCAACAGCCTGTCGAAGTCCTAAAAATAGGTCAAACATGACCAAGGATTCTCAAAACTTGGTCAAGGGCCAACACTATGGGTACTACTTTTGGAATGATACTTTTTTTTCTTACTTATAATCACATACCTAGAAGTTCTAATCATGTATCCGATGCATATGCTAACTATATTTTACATTATCCTTTGTCACATAAATAAGAAATGAAAACACATTCATACATTCACACATTGTAACATATATAATTAAATATGAAGACCAATTTTGTTTTTTTAATATTTCATCCTTTTGAGTTCAAAAAATATGGTGTCATAGTACAGAATAGGGATCACACCCTCAAAATACATATATGGCCGGTATATAATATTACCATGGCATCTATGTCTGTAGTGCCATAT
The DNA here is from genome assembly GCA_000966675.3 of Picea glauca. Classification (NCBI taxonomy): domain Eukaryota; kingdom Viridiplantae; phylum Streptophyta; class Pinopsida; order Pinales; family Pinaceae; genus Picea; species Picea glauca. The sequence goes on along the minus strand of JZKD02S0193174.1, from coordinate 234,087 downwards.
GCGTATTATGATAGAACACTATAGAGTTTGTGACATGACGAAAGAGTCACACCCATGCATGGGGTATGCCCACCACTTGTCATTGCATCGCCTTTGGCAGATCCTCCACTTGAACCATAGTAATCCTACGCACCAATCAAGACAGGTTCCCATGCACATTCTGTAGCACTTTGTCCATGTCCCCACCAAATTTCTCATCTCCTTGCCCCCTCCTCTGATTTCATGGGAATCCATCTGGCCGTCGCGGACCTACATCTACATAACAAAGAAATTATTAATACTTGATACCATAAAAAATACTTACGATTTTTATTTTTAATGAAAAACAAAAAAAAAATGAATATATAAAAAATTTCTTACCAATATCATGGTAGTCGAAATCCAGTGGAAAAGGCATGTCAGGACTCCCAGTTAGTCATATGTTAGTTGAATGGTAGTTACCGTGTGCAATATCCTACTCTACTATGACAATTCCTACAGGTACGACTTTTGGAACAATACTTTGATTTTCTTACTTATAATCAAATACCTAGAAGTTCTAATCATGTATCTGATGCATATGATAACTATATTTTAGTGTGGAATTTGTCACATAACTAAGCAACGAAAACACATTCATACATTCACAAATTGTAACATATATAAGTAAAGCTGAAGAACAATTTTTTTTTATATTTCATCCTTTCGAGTTAAAAAAAATGGTGTCATAGTACAAAATAGGGCTCACACCCTCAAAATACATATATGTCCAGTATATAATATGATCATGGCATCTATGTCTGTGGCACCAGATGTGTATCATGATAACACACTACGGTGTTTGCAAGATGCCGAAAGAGTCGTACCCATGCATGGGGTACGCCCACCACCTGCCGTTGCATCGGCTCTGGTAGATCCTCCACTGGAACCATAGGAATCCTGTGCATCAATGAATATAGGTTCCCCTGCACATTCTATAGCACTCTCTCCATGTTCCCTCCCACTTTATCATCTCCTCAGCCCCTCCATCGATGTCATGGGAATCCCTCTGTCCATTGTGTACCTACATCTACATAACAAAGCAATAGTTAATACTTTACACCATACAAAAATATTTGCGTTTTTTTATTTTTATTGAAAAAAAAAAAATGAAATATATAAAAACATTTCTTACCAATATCACTACAGGTGGAACCTGGTGGTAGAGGAATGTCATGATCCCTTCATTAGTCTATCCCTTTGTAAGGATAGTCATCAATGGCTATGACCTATCGATGTTTCCAAAAAAAGAACTCATCATTGTGGGGGTTGGAACCCTACCACCTCCTAGATACCTCATCACGTCGGTCCACCGTGACATGGTTGGATTGTGCTGTCCATGTGGAGTAATCCCTACTATAGGGATTAAACTTGGAACCCTCTCAAATAAAAAACTACAAAGTATGGATGGAAATCCAAAATTTCTCATTTTCCCTTGTTTGCAATCCATCAATTGGCTCTTCATGTTAGCGAACAGTGAGGTACACCAGTCATAAGCAGTGGGTCTTAAACACTCCAGCACATAGAAAATGAGTGGCCTTGATTCTTGGTGCAATGATGCCGATCCCGAAATCCGTGTGAGTATAAGCACAATGATCTTTAAGCTCAGTTTCTCGATCTCCCTGATAGGGAGTTGGATCCTTACTTTATCTGTGCCTACAACATAGTGGGTGGAAATGTACTCCTCCATAGTGATACCACCCCAGCCCCTTGGGCCTTGATATTCACTACCTTGCCTTAGCGAGACAATCCCATGATGAAGTATATATCATCCACTTCAATCCTCAATGGTTTCCCATTGAGGTTGAAGAACTCTGTCTCTAGATCCCAATAGTTTACTAACAATTGGAGTAACCTCACCTGAGCCCTCATTCCCTTGAGAGCCCAAATTTTATAAAGGCCACATAATTTTCAAGCTTGTTGGGCCCTTGTATCTCTTCCCACTTCTACATCTATCTCTTCATGCTCCCTTTCCCTCCATTCAATAACCATCCTGCAAAGGACAAGCCATTTTTTGAGTTAAAACCTTTTAAAAATTTTGTTCACGGACTTGTACGCAGGCTAACATGATAACATTCACGTATAGGGCTGCATATACACATGTAGGATTTTATTTTCCCATGTATATGGGGTAATATATGCGACCCGATGATTTGTCACCCGTGTATACCCTAGTTTCCATCTTACACCCTCTAATACTAAAAAAATGGGGCCTAAAATTGAAATTTAAACCTTTGAAATTGAAGAAGAGTGGATGGGAACTTACTTGGTCTAGATGGTTTTTGTTTCCATGATCATATCTCCTGCAATTGACACTTGAAGATCGTGGGGAAAATGGCCTAAAATGCACTATGTGGGTGAAAAAACTCAAATGGTATGGTAAAAGGGTCTATTTTTACTATTAGTAGACATTTTTTACCCACTTCCTATAGTTTTTTCTATTTTTTGACCTTATGGACTAATAGCACAATGGAAATACTTGGTTTTTGGTGGTTTTGTCTAGGATTTTTTGCGGTTTGTAGCGTCGTACCACCCGTTCATGCCTTTGGTAGGTATATTCTTTCACTGGCATATAGGATAGGTTTTCACTCCATTTTTCATTCTTGCATCATCCTATGACCATGATCCATACACCATAGGTACAGACCCATTTATTAGCAACAAAAAATCTTCTCACTAATACTAGAAGTGTCGTTAGTAAGTGGTAGATAATTACCAAACATGGGTTCCCTAGTTAGAACCATCGTGTCATTTGGTTCCCATGCAAAAGTTATTCCATAGGATCGAGAGTTCCTTATAGTCCTGATATGACTTTGTGTTCGAACCCCATATTCTTACTCACAATCATTCTGACCATTACCTATGGGACTCCCCCCGAGTCTTGGTTAATCTCTTTTCCGTCTATCAAAAAAATGAAAAGGTTGTCGAGTGAACTTGTCTCTTTCACACTCAGTAAATGGATTTGAAAGGACGTCTATTCAGTATAATTTTAACCATTTTCCAAATCTAGTAGACTACTTACGAAAAAGGAATACTGTAGTTACCATTGGCTACAAGAGTTCTCCTGGGTATTAGTTTATATTTTTTCGGACCTAGGGGACTAAATCTATGAAAAATTACATTGTTGGTGTTAAGTTGTAATTGCATTCTATCATCCCACTTGCATTATTGATCCTATTGTCGGTTCCCTCTTTCTCGTTATAAGCCTCTTACCTCAACAATTTGCATCACTAGCCAAGCAATGCCTTCTATATATCCTTTGCATATTAATACCTTATACCCTTAGAGGAAACATTCCCCCGAGTGTCCATGCCCCGCATGCACTTCCTTGCATTAAACATAGGTATGTTCCACTACTTGGAACTAGTTTCTTACTCGTGACACTCGTTTCCTCTCCTGTATCATAACATTTCTTTGCCTATGAAAAAATGAAAAAAGACAGGCGGGAAAAGAATAGTATGTCATATCGGCAGTAGTCATGTTTCCTTTGAACATAGCACAAACTTTTGAGTCCATTTTCATCCAAATTTTGGTTTTATCATGACCTTAGGAAGTTGATCTCGTTACTTAAAGTTTCCTCCTTTGACTAGTTATTCTTCCAGTCCCTATGGAGAGTTTGTTGATGCCTCCTACATTATAAAGTTTTATCATCAAGTCTATGTTGCCTGAGTTATCCGTATGTCTCATTCTCTTTTTCAAAGGAAGTCTATAATCCTGTGTCATCCATTTCTCATAACTATTGACTTTGCATGTCGGCGATACCCTCATTGTATCTCAGATTCAAATGAAGTTGTAGTCCTACCATGCACCCTGGTACTACTTTCATTATGGGTAGGTAACCTTGAACCCAACAATTGACATTTCCTCATTGGTTGCTGACTGGGGGGGTTTCTCTTGTGTTCCAAGAAAATAAATCTATTCACACATTGGGATTCATGCAATGTCTTAGATTCCATTATCCTTATTGGTTTTTTCCTCACCTTTGTTGACAATTTTCCTTATTGGATTCTATTCATAGGGTCTCTTTCATGCACTACTTGCATCTGGTGCATGCAAGGGACGCATATGGTCATTGGTTCATGAACACCCTATTCATCTGAGCTCCTCCTAGTCATCAAGATATTTCTTTGTACCTCATGCTGAATGATGAGAGATGCCCTAATTCTCTCCTTTTAGTGGGTCTCCTTCCATTGAATTCAACTCATCTATTCTGGAATTGAGACCTAGAGTCCTATGAGTACCTAGAGGCTTTCATTCATTAGTGGAAGGTTCTCCCATCATAGACAGTTGGGAATACATAAATGTCTCTTGATCGATGGATTCTTCAAGTGTTCAACCTCAACACCCTTATTCACACTTGTAGAATGTACTTGATGCCTAATTTCATTATCGATGGGTTGTCTCACGTTTGTTAATGGTATACCTTAGTGACCAGTAATCAAATGAGGTCTCATTGTGTTCGACCTTAAATCCTCTATTCAAATGATGTAGACTTGCACCTTCGACAGATAGTGTAGAAGAACTCCAACTTATAGTAGCAACATTCTTCATTTGTTGTTGTCTTTCATTGGACCAATACCTATATGACTTCAATGATCATGGGAGATCAGATTGTACTCCATTGTATACAGATATCTTCAGATTGATTTTGAGACTGAATTCCACTATGCCTTGTTCATGACTATGACATCCTATGGCATATGTCCTCTTTGTATTTCTTATTCATGGCCATGAAAAGCTATTTGATATATTTCCTCATGTATCTGCAGTGTAATTCCGATTGGAAGCCATGTGTAGAAAGTCATTATGGATTGTAATATTCTCATGATAAACTAGTACTTCTAGCTGGGTCTTCATTACTCCACTTATGGGAATTATATTATATTTCCACCATCACAGATAGTCCTCTGACCTCACACATTAGGGAGATCTATTACAACAAATTTTGCCTCACTCCATGCAACTTGCTTGGATGGCCTTCCATTTACCTATGCAGACTTGAAGTTCCATTTTTGTGCCTTCCAGAGCCAAAAAAGCATATCTTTCCACATATACGTGCCCTATCAATTATACAACAAGCATATACACAGGTTTCTCCACCACAACCCACGTACATCGAGTTTGGTGCTCAAAATTAAAAACTGTGTCGGGTTTCCATGCCATGTCACGAGATCCATGATCCTTGACCTTTCATATACTGGAAACGCTTCGACTCATCCCTTCAGTTCCATTTGAAGCCTATAAATTGTGCCATATAAAATACTTGAGGGATTGAACAATTCAAGTTTGAGAGACAAGACACTTTGGAGAAATTTCACTTCATATTGAGTCTACATCCATTTGTCCTTGAAAATATGACCTCCTTGTTCAACTCCCAAGATCTTCCTTCTTTGTGATGGATGTTTTTTTCTATTCATATGAGATATGAGAGATATTTGATATATTATTACAATAATGAGTGTTCCATATATAAGGAACATAAGGTGACCATCCATGAAAGGATGCGTCCCTTGAATAATCAATAACTATTTATTATTCTGATTTACTTATTATATATGATATTTAATAATCAATAATAATTATATTATTAATTATTATCTTTAGAGAATGTCTTCCCGATGTTCTCTAAACATCAACACTCCCTCTCAACCAGGGAGACATTCTGAAACATGCCACTCTTGTCTTTGAAGTATACAAACTTCACCCTAGACTCATGACACTTGTCTATCAGTCTTGGGAGACATCTCTCTCCCACCTCAACTGAGGAGAAACTCCTTCTACATCTCTCCCTCTTAGCCAATTAAATCTCTCTAAGATTAGGCTCATTTTGGGTCTGCATGTAATAACATAGCATCTTGAGTCTTTATCATTCCTTGTCAAATCACCATGACTAGGACAAAGATCCCACTAGGATCTTTCACCACAGGCACATACCTATGAGTGAATGTCATCTTGATGCTAACTAACATGTGGAAAGCACTTCAAGCACCTCAATTCCATATTATTCATTGTCATGATCAAGGAAGGACTACGTCTGGGCCCATTTACCACAAGTGCACCTTTGTGATAAATGTATCTTATCTCCCTTGGTCTGCAACCCAATATAGGAGAAGTTATACCCAATGCTGAAACATCAACACTCCCTCTTAGCTAGGGAGGTATCTTTCCATAGTTGTACACAACTATTGTCCAGAGACACGCAGTCTCCACCAGTGGTACAAAACCACCATAGTAGTAAAATATTTTTCACACATGGCACTCCCATGTGGACTTCTAGAGGCTACTCCCTCTAGGAACACTTAGGGTCAATTCCCCATAGTGTGAGACATCAAGGGTCAACTTCCTTGACATGTCCTCATGTTTTCTCCACATGGGACAATGGGTTATAAGCCCAAATGTACTTATTCCTTCTTGAATAAGTATCCTCACATATCAACTCAACTCAATTCATGGAGGAGTACGATCTGAAGAAAGATTGTCACACATGGCACTCCATGTGGACTTCTAGAGGTTACACCCTCTAGAAACACTAGGGTCCTCATGGGACGTGTCCTCATGTGCTCTCCACAAGGGATTCTGGGTTATAATCCCAACCACACTTATCCCTTATCGGATAAGTGTCCTCACAGATCAACTCAACTCAATTTATAGAGGAGTACGATCTGGAGAAAGTTTGTCACACATGGCACTCCATCTGGACTTCTAGAGGCTACACCCTCTAGAAACACTAGGGTCAACTCCCATAGTGTATGACATCAAGGGTCAAATCCCTTGACATGTCTTCATGTTCTCTCCACATGGGACGTTGGGTTATAAGCCCAACCACACTTATCCCTTCTCAGATAAGTGCCCCACTTATCCCTTCTCAGATAAGTGTCATCACAGATCAACTCAACTCAGTCACAGAGTAGTATGATATGGAGAATGTCTCAGGAAGTTGCAAACAACAACACTCCCTCTCAGCGAGGGAGGCATTCTCTTCCACACCAAGTCTATCACGAAAGTACTTGAACTTCATCTTGGTTCGGTAAGAACATCAACAACCTGCTCATATGTAGGAAGGTATTGTGCCAATACTTCCTTCCTCTGCACCATGTCTCAGATGTAATGGTACTTGATCTCAATGTGGTTCGATTTGTCATGAAACACTGGATTATCAGAGATCTTCACAAAAATTTGGTTACCATAATGAATAATGGTGGAATCCAGCACATGTTCAGACAGATCTACAAGGAGCTTGTGAAGCCACACTGCTTTACGGACTGTCATACTTAATGCAATGTACTATGCTTCTATTGTGCGCAATGCCATAGAAGTTTGTTTCCTGCTACACTAGGAAACCATGGAAGATCCCAAAGTGAAGCAACACCTGAAGGTACTCTTTCTGTCCACTGTGATCCTTGCCTAATCAGAGTCCATATATTCCTGCCATATTATATCAATACTGGAAGTATATCTCAGACCATGTCGAATTGTGCCTCGCAAGTATGTCAACACATGCTTCACAACAATCTAGTGTGTCTATCTCGATTGGCTCATAAATTGGCTAAGTGCACTCACTGCATAGCAAATATCTGGTTTGTTGTTAACTAGATACATCAATGATCCAACCAGTTGTTTGTATGGGGTCAGATCAATCTCATCGGAATCAGAAGAAGACACACATATTTTCTTCATATTCATCACCATAGGTGTAGCCATGAGTTTCAAGTTCAATAACTCAAACTTCTTCAATTTCTCAACTGTGTACTTTCCCTGACTCAGGAAGATCTCATCATTTTTTTTTTTTTTTGCCACACCTCTAGTCCCAAGAAGTAGTGAATCATACCAAGGTCCTTCATCTCGAACTCAGAGGCCAATGCATACTTGCATTCAATAATAGGGTTCTCTGTACTGATGAGGAATAAATCATCAACGTAGAGGACCAAAATCAGGGACTCACCATTAACAGTCTTGTAGTACAGGCTAGAATTGACAACACTTTTGCTGAAGCCCAAAAATCATTTGGTTTCCATCAATCCTTGCATACCAAGATCGAGGTGGTTTCTTGATTCCATACAAGGCCATTTTAAACCTGCAGACATGAGACTCCTTCTAATGTATCATGAAACCATCTGGCTACGCGAAGCATACTTCTTCCTCTATCTCTCTATTGAGAAAGTTTGTCTTCACATCGATCTGATGTAGTCTCCAACCCATGGATATTGCAAGGGAAATAATCGTCCAGATAGAAGTGTATCGAGGAACATGAGAAAATTTCTCCTCATAATCTATTCCCTCCACCTGAGAAAATCCTCTGGAAACAAATATTTCTTTGTGCTTCTTGATACTCTCGTCAGCTGTGTGCTTGATACTCTGGAACCGAGAGTGTCTCAATAACTACTTCCTCTGGATCTGGAGGTGACTCCTCCTTTGTCTCTACTTCCTCTAACATTGAAGGTAGCTCTTCCTCCTTCTCTAGAGGTAACTCAATATATCCTCCCTCTATATGTAGTACCACCTTCCTCTCTCAGAGTGCCTCTACATACACTAGAACTACTGTCGTGCCTGCTCCCTCAAGATATCATGGATCAACTCATGTACGAATATTGTTATAATCTCTCTCTCTGAATATCAAATTGTATCTTCCTCCATCACAGGGTCCATCACCATATCTTGCATTCATGGTTAATAAAAATCTCTCTTCTATTTGGCATGGTCATGTCCTAGGAGGTACATTGCTCCTAAAGACTACCTATATTTGAGCATCATTTCTGGTGATGTCACTCCATGACATCATGTTTGGAAGGTCTTTCCCTCCATGTTTGTTTATTTTCTTGAGCTAGATGATTCCCCTTGAGTCTTGAATTAAAAATAGATCACGCTACCTGCCATGTGATCTCACTGTCCACTAACCAGGTCCTTCTTTTAGTGACTGCACCAGTAATATAGAATAACAAGTGGACTGATCTCCTTTTCTCTTTCATTTCTTGCACCAGTTACAATCAATGATGGATTGAATAACACTGAAACTGATGGTCTTTCCCCCGACCCTAATGGAAAATCTCATACCCTACTCACATGCCACCGCCATAATAAATTCAACAAACATATTCACGCGGTCCCCGAGCATCACCATTGGTGTGATTTTACATAAATTCCAGTTGCATCATGTATAGCCAACACTATTTTAATAGCCATCACATTTGCAAATGAGAAAAATGTGGCAGTCTGATTTCCTTTGGCGAAAATATTCTCGATTCTTCAGGTGTAGTTTCCAAGGTTGTCGGAAGGCTCGATTGTAGCATGCATTCCAGGGTATGCCAACAATATAGAAGAATCACTTTCAATGGATAGTTCCTAGTTCCAATTATCTATGTCCATGATGGATACACTGTCATTGTTACATCTGTTAACAAAGGACCATACAATTCCACTGTTTACTGGCATGGAGTGAAGCAGTTGCATACATGGAGGGTGGGACAATGGATCGAAATATATTACACAATGCTATGGATTGAAATATATTACACAATGCTCCATTACACTGGGTGGAAATATTATGCATCGATTTACCATTATTGGATAGGAAGGAACCATAAATGGACAGTAGGAGATATGTTTCCCTACCTGAAAACATTTTGGCTATATGTAAAAAGTGGAGAAACGTACCTCCTACACTGAAATTTACAAAACAGATGTAAGCATCATATCCATGAGCTAGACTATAGATGTTCTTGTTACTTCCAACAAGCATGTGGGGAAATACTATATGGTCACCGGAGATTACATTATGGTCACCTAAGCTTACAATATGGTCACCCGAGCCTTTCTCACCAAGAACACATAGATATATTTACTTCTCCAATGTTCCTCTGCTTGCAGTATTGATTTGGCGAATGGAGAGAACCCTAATCTCATCGGCGCTTGACCATGCGCGACCATGACCATACCACAACCACCTGCACAGATAATGGCCCGTTCACAATGGCTTGCTCGATATCCCAAGAACTTTCCTCACCACTTGTTGGAACACAACAAATCATGCAGGAACCAACTTGCACTCCTCTTCATGCATGATGTCCAACAACACACATTTCAATTACATCACCAAGCCAACCAAATAATTAATCATAGACACTACCGAAGGCACCCTTGCATTGCAATTTCCTCGCACAACCTGAGAAACAACTTAGTTAGTTCCCATGCCATATCTCTTTGGGGCCTGCCAGTAATTGACACACCATCTTTTGGAATATATTGGATGTGAACTTGTCAAAGCTCCATGAATTGAATTTGAGGTTGGTGATATTCCGCTAGAGCCTCAAAGCCCAAATTCTTTCTAATGCCCAATAATCTTCAAAGAAAATTTAAATCTAACACTGTGCCTCTATCTCTCTCATTTTCCTTTTCCTAGGCCCTTTTGTGAGGGAGTCGAGCCCAGTCCTGCTTTGATACCATGTTGGTTTTTATTCATATGAGATATGAGAGATATTCGATATATTATTACAATAATGAGTGTTCCATATATAGGGAACATAAGGTGACCATCCATGAAAGGATGCGTCCCTTGAATAATCAATAACTATTTATTATCCTCATTTACTTATTATATATGATATTTAATAATCAATAATAATTATATTATTAATTATTATCTTTAGAGAATGTCTTCGCGATGTTGTCTAAACATCAACAATGGAGAACCTCATTGAATCCTTTATATGATCTTTCCTTTGGTGGAGGATTGAAGTGGTGGAGTCCGAGATTCTGAGAGTTGGTTTCTCGGTTTCGATTTGTGTTGTTACAGAAGTTTGTCACCTATGTAATTATGTTGATCATTTTAATAGAAACAATCTTTTCTCGTCCAATTGATATCTTGAAAATATATGAATTATTATTCCATGGGCGTATTTCTCATGTATGTTAATGGATTATTCTAATATATATTCTAACATCATATATTATCACCATATGATTTCATATCTTGGTTGTTTAGGACAAGTTGCAGGTATAAATATTTGGGTTGCTTGCTCAACGATGGTCTTCTTCGAACGTCCAAATGAGGTAGGATCTTAGCCTTTTTTTGTTAGCATTTCATTTATATAGCATACTTGGGATTAGAGTTGATCTACGTGTGTCATTTTGTCTATTATGGTGTACCCCTAGCTATAGAGATATTTACCTCGTAACACATGTTAAAACTCCATGCACTATGATTTGAGTTTATATGTGATTATATTTTCTTAGCTAATGAATGATTGATGATTGGCTAAATAAAGTAAAAAGTATCTTATACTGATTCACCCCCGCTCAATATAAGCATAAATTCAAAAATTGGTATCATACCAGGTTCCTTCAAGAACAATTTAACCACTATAAGGCAGATCTTGAGAACACATGGATTGTAAAGAAGGTATCCCTAAAAATATAGCTCCTTTGTTCGATGAAAAAAACTATGCAACATGGATTATAATAATGAAGTTATATTTGAAGGTCCTTGGGTTTGGTATTTCAGACTCAATCACAACAGGTTATACAAATGAAGTTGGGAAGGAGTCAAGTGAAAACAATGCAAAAAAAATAGATGTCATCTTGAGTGGCCTATCATATTCTGAGATTGTCAAGGTAATGAAGTGTACATCAAATAAACATATTTGGGACAAGGTACATAAAATTTATGAAGAGAGATCTGATGATTGTTCCATCTATGAATCAGAGACAAAAGAAGAACAATTTGTGAGAAATTTGAAAGGAGGACCTGGAAAATACAAAGGAAGGAAATATAGTGATGGTGAAGAAGAATCTCTCTCCATAACCATGGAAACAAAACTTGTTGATGAAGAAAATGAAGAATCTCTCTCCATAACTATATTCAGAGGAATTGAATATTGAAGAATAACTCGTTAGTGCCTTAGAATAAATATACAGACTCGGGGAAAATAATATAAAGCAGAAGGAGCAACTGAAGAAACATGAAAATAAAGATCATGATCTTGAATAAATAAAGAAGAAAATTATCATCCTGAAGACTCAACTAGAAGAGGCAAAGAGGATAGAAGAATTGGTGAGAAGCCAATTGAAAGAAAAGGAAGAAAATTGTGAGAAACTAGAGGATGAAATTGTTTCCTTAAGAAAGGAACTAGAGAAAAACCTGACTAGTTGAATAGAAGCTTGAAGTTTGGAAAGAGTTTTGAAATATTAGATAACATTATTAGTTTCCAAATGTCACCACCTGTCTTGGCTACAACAAAAAACAAAAGACCCCTAAGAGAGATGCAAGCATTAAGGTCACAAAGCCATCAGAAAAGGAAAATGAAGAAAATCATAAAAGCTAAGCCAATATTCTCAAAGGCTCCATTAACAATGAAGGAAATAGTAGGAAAGGAAATCCTGACCAACAAAAATTTTATTCTTCTCACAAGAATGAGTTCATAAGAGTTGTTCCACCAAGAACACTTTCACAAATCGGTACCAAAATCGCTTTCTTGGCTATTGTTTTTCTGACAATAATTTTGGTTATAAAACAATATATAGTAGAGCTTATGCAAGAAGTGACAATGTGAGAGATAAAAATAGTTTTTCTACAAAAACTCAAAGGATGATTATGTGAGCAATAAAACCATAAGTTCTCATGGGTTTTCTAACAAAAACTACAATTCATTTTCTCCTCTAATTGATACTGAATGTTATAAGTGAAATAGCTAAATGCACATAGCACATGACTATAGAGACAACATAATAAAGTATCCTAAACAAAACAAGGAAGAAAATGTTCTTACCAAGCATGGAGAAGAATACACCAGGGTATGGAAAATGAAGCAAGAAGAATCGAAGAAGGAAGAATGTGGATTGGAACTTTATGCTCAAAATAAATGGAAACAATGGTACATTGACAGTGGATGTTCAAGACACATGACTTGGGATCAAAACATGTTTATCACCTTGAAAGAAGAAAAAGGAGGAAGTGTTACTTTTGGAGATAATGCTTCTGCAAGGATAGTTGGAAAAGGTATTGTTAGTCTTGATAATGGAAATACAAAGACACGTAATGTCTTGTATGTTGAAGGGTTAAATCATAATCTTATAAGTTTCATCCAAATGTGTGATCAAGGTTACAACCTCACATTTCATTATAAAGGGTGCGAGATAAGGAAAACAACTTTAGGAAGAATAGTGGCAAATTCAACTAAACTCCTCAAGAGATGTATACATACTTGATAAATTCAAAGGATAATTTTTTTGTATGGGAGTGATATGCCTCTCATATCCTCAGTAAAGGAAAGCGTTAGCTTAGGGGGAGAAGTCATTTTCCATTGCTTTCAAAGTGGGAGAAGTTGCATATAGAGGAATATTTGCAGACACAAGGAAAGTTGCAAACATGGGGAGTATCATAATTGAATAAGGGTTTCCATCAATGAAAATGATCTGAGATCTTTTCGTCAGGTGACTTATTAAAGAATTGTATTAAATGAGCATAAACAAAAGTACACCATAAAGAAGGAAAAGCTCAGAAGGAAAGAGACATAAGCATGCAATATGAACACAAATAACTTGATAATGGAGTTCGCCCCTGGTGGAGTATGTCTCTGGTTCCTACTCTCAAATGGGTAGGTCTTTTTATTAACTCCACAAAATAATTGGGAAAAATACATAAGTATACCTCATTATGGAGTTAATCTACATAATCTTTTCTCATATCAGAAAACTAACACCACCATTGCATTCATGACATCATTTTACCTAAAAATGACTATCTCCATGCCTCAATCTGAGTCTGAAACTTTCAGGCCCAAGAGACACCCCTGCCTCAGTTTCTGTGCCACTACTCCAGCAATAAATGACTGAGAAATATTGAAAACTGCACCCAAATCTGTACTGTATGGATGCACTTGGTCTCACATGTCTCTCCCCTTCTGAACTTTGGCGAACACCCCTTTATATAGAAAAATGTGGTAGTTATGCATTGATGGAAGAGGTTGGCGCATTGGTTATGGAGGATATATTTAGAGAATTTAGTTGGCAGAGGTCCCGTGGTCGAATCCCATGGGACTCCTCTTTTTAGCATAGAGTTACAACAAATTTTTGCATGCCCTGCCAAATCTGGCGGGCGACCACTAGAATGGAAGACGATTTGGCGGAGGCAGCTAGAATGGAGGGACATGTGTTATATGTGACAGTTGGAATATATATGTTGTGGTTGCATGAATTTAACATATAACTAGGGGTTGTGTCGAAGGCCTAGCCCCTTTCCTTTGGTTCCCACATCAAACTTTAAACTTAAATAAAATTCACATCGTATGATAAACAAGGACTATAGCATGGTGTGTTGCCAAGTGCGAAGGTTGTAAGTACTTTGTTCTAAAGGAGGTTAAGGGTTAGACTCTGGTGGATTCATATAAAGTTTTGTCACATGCTAACCACTGGAGGGGTGTCACATGGTAGACCATGACTATGCCATGTGGCACCATATCATTTGTCCACAAAAATGACACGTGTCATCACCTAATTTGCCCACATGTCTGCCAACAATCTGTATGACCTTTCCACCTCATACCATGCCAACTCATCACTTTGCCAAGTCAACCATATGGATGTGCCACGTGTCACCCTTGCAGTGGTGCCACGTGTCACCTTGTCCTTTTGACTTTTTGACCAAGTTTTACTTGAACTTTGACCGCTTATAACTTTTGATTCGTAACTCCATTTGATGAGCTGTTTATGGCGTTAGAAATATTGAGACACACTCTTCACGATCATGCCCTTTTCATTGAGTTTTGGGAACTGTGAATTTTTTCCCTTTTGTTATCACATATTCTTGCAGGGGGATGTTTTTCCTTTGGACTTGGCCCTTGGGTGACAAGATGCGAAATAAGGGGGCTTAAAAACCCACAAATTTTTGTCATCCAAAGTCGAGGCACATTGTGCTAAGGCGTGCACATATCAGAGGGGAGCTAGCACTTGCCAAGCTCTAGTTCGGGAGTTCGGGTATCAGGAGAGTCAGGAGTGGCTCACATCAGTGCACCCGAAACCCGATGTTGTGAAGCAATCGAGAGCGGTTGCAAGGTCGCAACTCGAAGTCATGTGGAAAGGTTAGTGCCCATCGCAAGGAGCCTCAACCGTCAGATGGAAAGAAATCCCAACCGTTGATCTGAGTAGGGCGATTTCGTCAAATCGAGAGTCGGGGATTCTGTTTTCAAGTTATATGAGTATTCTCGAAGGGAGAAATCCCAGAGCGCTTAGGGAGATAAGCGCTGGGTCATGACTCAGGGTCGCATGTGGGTAAAGGTGCAGAGTTCACGTGAGCTACGACAGGGGCTAAAACGTTGGTTTTGGCCTAAAAAAGAGGTCGCCACATTTTCCAGGTGCCAAGTTGACTCAGACTCATTCTGATCCCGATGAAGCAGTCAATGAAGGTAGGGGAAGGTGGTTGAAACATCATCTTTCCCCATGAATGGCAGGTCAGAAAAGTATGACCAAAGAGACACAAAGGGACTGAAAAAGATGAGTTTTCGTCTAACAGGGGAAGGCGTGTGTAGAAGAGACTGTTGCATAGTCTGACTAAGAAGACGTAGTGGCATTGAAGCTCGAGCAAGCCTCTATTTTTGTTTACAAAATTTTTGAGTATATGTATGGAGTTTTGTTATTTTGTAAAGGGGTCTTTTTGTTGAGCAGAGCTCCCATCCTATAATTTTGTTCTACCAGAGATGTTCGTTGGTTATGTAATCAACTTGAGACTTTCATGTTAATAGAAGTTAGATTCCCTCTTTTCCATTTTGTCTGTAAAAGCTGTTTAAAACACTCGGGCATGGATGATCCAATCAAGGATTGTTATGTTGTTGTAATGGATATTTGATTATAGTGGTATTGTGGTCAGTTTTATTTATTTCCTTGTGTTCTCTGTCCCCTCTCACATTGAATGACATGGGCATGGAATATCCAGTTGAGTTGTTGAAGTTGCAGAGTGATGGAGGTTTGATCATGCTGCAGTTGTAACTGTGTCCCTAGTAGACATATTTCAGTGTCTGAACCTGAGCTCAAGAGTGCTCTTAAGCTTGCATTTTTCCTCTCTGAGCTGTTGGAAGGCCTGATGCCCAGAGAAGTCTCCCTCACCTTTCTCCTAAGTCTTCCCTCTACTCTCGTCTTAACTCAATTTATTGACTAAAGTTAATGTGGCACTCACTTCCCTGTGCATTTCCTGTCCAGTTTTGTGTTGAACATCATTCATGTTGTTGAGTTTTGTCCATTGACCTTCACCTATTCAAACCAACATCCACAAACAATGATGGGTATTGGGCTTGCCTTTCCCACAATATGAAGTGCGACTTCTGGTGCTAACATTTCTGGCACCGCTTCCATCGAACGAATTGAAGACATTTCCCTAGGATAGAACGACAAAGAGCTTCTGATTATGAAGGTGCATCAGACATTAGAACCATTGAATATTGCATCTTGCACCTGGTGACTCCACTGTGGTGACTCCATTTTCTTGACTCCACTATTTCAGTGTGGATGCCTCTGGCTACAGTTATAGCCCCTGGGAGAACACACAATGATCAGATTTGGTTTTTGATGGTGAACAAAGACCATACACCCTCATTCTGCATATCTTTCACCTGGTGACTCCATGGTTAAAGGATCAATTGGCGACTCCACTAGTATGAAATGGAAAAAATCTTGGCTCGAAGGTTTGCTCCTTTTAATTTTTCTCTTGTTCCTGGTTTTCCTAATGTTGTCCCTACTGTGGATGAATGGGGTGATTATTTGCCCATATTTAGAGAACGTAAAGAGGACAATCCCGCTCAGCATCTTCGTAAGTTTCATGAACTCATGCATCAATGGGAGATACATCATGAGGATGTATTATTAAAAATTTTCATGATCTCATTAGCAGGAGATGCTCATGAGTGGTATCATTCCTTACCCCCTACAAGCATTTCCTCCCTGAGAGAATTTCATGCAGTTTTCAATAGGCATTGTCAAAAGTTTTATTCCTCTGAGTTTATTTGTCATAATTGTTGTGAGGAATATGAAGACCATGATCAATATATGGCTATGTCTAATGAAGGCCGTGAGGATGAGGACCATGAGGAGGAAGAAGATACTTTGGGTAGGTTGATGGAACTGGTAAAATCACTCTCTGCCGAGATGGAAAGGTTCAAATTTAAGGAAAGAATAGAGGATTTTCTAGTTCTTGAAGTAGATGTTATTGGCAACCTTACTAATGATGGTAGTTTTGAAGATTTCATAGTTGTAGATGCATAATTTTATGCCCCTGATGAGCCTGTTGTCCCATATTTAAAGGAAGAAGCCATTGTGGAAGAGGATTGTTCTGTTTTTCTTCACAATATTTCCCATGATGTGTTTACATTTGGGATTGAAAAGAAGGATCAAGATATTGTTCCAATTTTTTAGGACAGAGGAGTTTTGTTCTCGCCCAACTTTGATGATTATTCAGATGAAAAGAAGCAGAGCCCTACATCACATTTTGATAGCATGGGGGGAAGACAACCTGTATATGACAACTATGAATCAATTTCTTAGCTAGATATGTAGGATTTCCAAGAACATACAACAGAGCCTTGTCCTCTATTCATTAAAGAAAATTATCATGAGGAAATCAACCATCCTGGGCCTGTAGAAGACTAAGAGCAGAACGTTCCCATGGGTCCTGTTTATGATGATTATGACTCTAATCCTTGAGAGAGCCATGAAGAAGAAAAGAAGTAGAATAAGGGGCACTCTATCTCCTGTCTAGAGCCTACTAGTGAGTGAACATCACCTGAGATCATTCATCCTTCATCGGCCTTTCACCCACCTGTGCTTGCTAGAGATGTTCAGCCTGGTGTGAAAAACTGCAAGACAAATTAGGCTACCTGGTGCAAATTTTCTGGAGCTTGCCGCTTGTCCTATGAGCATGTGGAGGAATACATGGAGTTGTATTTCCTTCATGTTTTGAAGCTGCCCAGATTTATCCTGACCTCAGGATTAAGAGGAAATATGAAGAATGTAATCATTCTGTTGTCACTGTTGCATTATCTGTTATCAATCATTGATAGAATAAACAAATTTACACCTTGGAAGTTGCTTGAATGGCTATGGTGGAAGTTTTCTTTCACCTAGCATTGTGAAAAAATTAAATAAGTTTAGGAATGTACATAAATAAGCTCCTTGGAGCATGTTGTTTATTTTTGTTTTTACTTATTGGTCTATATTCATCAGTAAGGTGTTTTGAGCTTGACTCCATAGCCCAATGCATAAGGTGACTGGAACTGCAAAAGGAGTTCTTAGAGCCTCACAGGGAGGAATCTATCCCCCATGGAGCCTAATGTTATCACATATTCTTACAGTGGGATGTTTTTTCCTTTGGATTTGGCCCTGGGTGACAAAATGAAAAAGAAGGAAGATTAAAAACCCACAAATGTGTGTCATCCAAAGTTGGGGTGCATTGTGCTAAGGCACACACATATCAGAGGGGAGATAGCGCTCGCTAAGCTTCAGTTTGGGATTTCTGGAATCAGGAGAGTCGGGAGTGGCTCACATCAGTGAACCCAAAATACAAAGTCACGAAGCACTCAAGAGTAGGCCCAAGGTTGCAGCCCGTGGTCATGTGGAAAGGTTGGAGCCCATCGCAAGGAGCCTCAACCATAGGATGGAAAGAAAGCCCGACCGTTGATCCAAGTAGGGAGATTTCGTCAAATCGAGAGTCGGGGATTTTGTTGTCAAGTGATATGAGGATTCACGAAGGGAGAAATCCCAGATCACCTGTGGAGATAAGTATTGGGTCATGACCCAGGGTTGCATGTAAGTAAAGGTGCAGTGTTCATGTGAGCTACACCAGGGGCTGAAATGTCGGTGTTGGCCGCAGAAAGAGGCCACCACATTTTCTAAGTGCCAAGTCGACTCGACCTTGTTTTGATCCCGATGAAGCTGTTATTGAAAGCAGGGGAAGGTGGTTGAAACATTGTCTTTCCCCATGAATGGAAGGTCAGACAATTCTGACCGAAGAGACATAAAGGGACTGGCAAAGCCGAGTTTTTGTCTGACAAGGGAAGGCATGTGCAAATGAGACTGTATGCACAGTCTGACTGAGAATATGTAGCCCCATGGTAGCTCAAGCATGCCTCTGCTGTTGTTTACGAAATTTTTGAATTTATGTATGGAGTTATGTTATTTTGTAAAGGGGTCTTTTGGTTGAGCAGAGCTCCCAACCTATAATTTTGTTCTAATAGAGCTATTCCCTGGTTATGTAATCGACTATAGAATTTCATGTTAATAGAAGTCAACTCACCTCTTTTCCATTTTGTCTGTAAAAGATGTTTAAAACACTCGGGCATGGATGATCCAGTCGAGGATTGTTATGCTGCTGTAATGGAGGTTTGATTATAGAAGTATCGTGGTCAGTTTTATTCATTTCCCTGTGTTCTCTTTCCCCTCTCACATTGAATGGCTAGGGCATGGAAGATCCATTCAAGCTGTTGCAGTTGCAGGATGATGGAGGTTTGATCATGTTGCAACTGTAACTGTGTCCCTAATAGACATATCTTAGTGTGTGAACTTGAGCTCAAGAGTGCTCTTGAGCTTGAGATTTTCCTCTCTGAGTTGTTGGAAGGCCTGATGCCCAGAGTAGTCTCATTCACCTTTCTCCTCAGTCTTCCCTCTGCTCTCACCTTAACTCAATTTACTGACTGAAGTTAATGTGCCCCTCACTTCCCTATGCATTTCCTATCTAGTTCTGTGTTGAACATCATTCATGTCGTTGAGTTTTTTCCATTGAAGTTAGGAGGTAATCCATATGGTTCTGGGAAAATATCATCATACTTAGAAACAATATCAGTTAATTCCTTTTTGTGATACAGATCACATCCTTGGAAAGCGTCATATGTCCCAACATATTTCTATTTGACGACCATGAGTACATATATCTTATTAGTGGTTATGAGTCTTTTCATTTTCCCTTCACTAACAAGTGTCGTATTTACCCTCATGCTGTGAGCTCTAACAATATATTCCACTCCCCCTTTAGTAATGTGGTATTTGTTCTCATGATGAAAAAAGACTACTTTTATATCATAAATATAAGGACTCCTCAACACTATGCCACCTATATCAAGTGGTACAACATCCAAATCCACTTCATCAATCAAATTGGAAGCAATAGCAAATCTGACCCTACACTGTTTGGTGACATTAGGTTTTGCTTTATCACATACCCAATAAAGAGGATAAGGCTTTGAATGTGGTTTCATTTCAAGACCCACCTTCTTGACATGTGCTACAGATATCAAGTTTACTTGGGAACCCAGATCAAATAATGTATATATCTTAGTATGTTTATATAAAACACATATAGGAAATAACTCATTCCTCTTTCGTTCATCAATGTGAGATTTCGAACCAAGATCTTGTTGCATTGTAGCAACGGTCTTTGTCTTCCCCTTTCCACTGAACTGTTTCAGTTTCTTTTTTGGATGCAGTTTCCAACAATGTTCTTCATTGTGACCGCCCTTATTACAATGAGTGCAAGATGGTTTTCATCCTTCTCTCGTCACTGTAGAGGTCTTCTTGCCCTTCCTTTTAAACTTCTTGAAATTTTTTTGTGGGAAATTGGAAGGTTTCTTCATGGGATCTTCTTGAACATGTTTCCTGTTGGCATGTTCACAGGAACAATGCACTTGTCATTGATGGTAAGAACATACAGGAAGGAGAAGCTCAAGAGGAGAAGCGACAGTGATCGTTGGATCCCATTCAGAATTCTCGATGACCGTCAGATATGAATTAATACAGGAGGAGCGTGCAGATGGAGGACAAATCTCAGGCGTGAGATCCAAGCACAGGGTTCGACCATCGTTGGATCTAGGAGAACCTGCATGTTCTTTAAAGTGCAAGGAGAAGAAGGCTTACAAAATCCCAAAAGCAGGATTCCTGAAATTCATGATTAGATCTAGACCATTGGATCGAGGAAAGTTGATGACCATTGATATTATTTGAGAGACTCAACAACCGTCGAGCGAGAGATGTGACAAGGCATGGAGAGAGGCTAGGTGGAAGACAAATTTCAGAAGGAGTTGAAGGTGGTAAACGAAGGAGGAAGTGGTAAGAGGTTTAGGATGGGACCATACAAAACTGCCTCATTCTGGACCCACCCCCTCCCGTTAAAGGTAGAATGGTGGAGGGGGTCTAGAATCAAACCTCAACCGTAGATCTAAGTGCTTTGATCTCGACCATTCAAAATTGCATGCTCCATTCCAGACCCTCCCCCCCCCTTAAAAGCAGAACGACAAGGGGGTTCTGGAATTGAATCCCGACCGCTGATCTGGACATGTGAATCCTGTCTGCCTGAATCATCCTGCTGCTTAGCCATTGAAACACAGATGAATCTGGGTCGTCAGATCCAGGAGGTAGATCATGACAGACCACGTCAGTAAGGACACGTGGCACAATCTTGCAAGGACACGTGTCAAGTTGATTTGGCATCTATGACCACTGAAAACCTCAAATCTGAGTGACACATGACAACCACTCGGCTCATGACACATCATTGATTAACACAATAATGAAATCACTCAAGGAGTTTGACTTCGGGAGTTTTATCTTCATCACTCCCCCAAAATCCCAAAGGCTGAAGTCCCGGGGAGGAGGATAGCCATTGAATCAACGAGAAATATTGACCATTGATTTGGAGAGTGAAGTGCTCGTTATATTGGCGAGTGGTCATAACTCATGGTCACATTGTCGAGAGTTGGAGGGAGGAGCTAGAGCATCCAAGCTCCTTTTCGGGGTTCTCAATATGAGGAGTCAAGGAAACTCACGGTAGAAACCATGAAAGGTGAAATCATGAAGCGCCATATAACGTAGGGTGTGGTCACATCGTCAGGAGATGGAGAGAAGAGCTCAAGAAGCCAAGCTCCATTTCTGAGTTTGCAACATGGAGAGTCGAGACAACTCATCACAGGAATGCCAAAATGTGAAATCGCAATTCAATCTGAGTCGTTGATCAAGGAAGAGTGTGGACCATTGATCTAGCTCCTTTTTCGGAGTTTCAGTGATCATGACTTGGAGTGTTGAGACCCCTCATCACAGGAATTATAAAATACGAAATCATGAAAGAAATTTATGGATAAGCATTTGGTCACAGCTATGGGCATGTGAAGGAAGGAGATTGCAAGTTTCAAGGCTCTATTTCTTGATCGGGAGTTGGAAGAGTCAGAGTGACTCGCAACAACATCCCTGAAACATGAATTGTGAAATGCGTTTTCAGACTTGGCCCCTAGACATAAATTATGGTCACATCGACAAAGGATTAAGGGAGGAGATAGCATGAATCTAAGCCCCATTTCATAGATCGCTACTTGGAGAGTCGAGATGCCTCACAACAGGAATTTGTGATACACAAAATCATGAAATACCTTTTGAACAAGCCCTTGGTCATCGATTGAGGTCACGTTCGAAAGGAAAGGTGAAAGGTGCCAAAGGCATAAGGCTATAGAGGTTCACAGTGTAACTGCTAGAAACCACTGATGGTTTCTGCCAGAGGACTCGAAGAGACTTCAGGGTCATCTCTAGAGAAGGCGAAGGGACACGAGGCAACTGCCAGTGGAGTGTAGACTCGTCATAGAGTTGAATGACAGATAGAAATGGGTCAAATACTGTTACAGTCAGTAAAGCCAAAGAATCTCAAGAGCAGGGCTAGTGATGAGGAATGTAGTGAAAAGTATGCAGTGGTATAGTGCATGCGGTATGCACAAGGTGCACAGAGATTATAAAAATGGAGAACAAAGAAGAGATGTGAGCTGCAATTTTTAAGAGCGTGTTATGCAGGTAGAAGCATCAAGTCTAGAGGAGAAACTGCACAACAAAAGAAAAGCATAGAGATGCAAGCAAGATAGACACTGATACAAGAGAGAAGAGCAGCATAGCAGAACAACGATAATCCTGGTAAGCTAATGACAACTATTGAATCAATGTAATAAATCTACAGAGAGCAAAGTTTTATATTTCAGGGTGGTTGGGAGGTGCTAGGGAGGACTGTTGTCCTCTGAGTGTCGAGTGGGTACTTGAACCAAGGGATTTGTAGATTCCATCTGGTAGCAACCAGAGAAACCAAGGTAGAAGGGTGGTTCTAGGGAGAACATTGGTTCTCTGTTATATAGGTTGGTGCCTGTGTGACTGGAAGTTGGTGCTTCCATCCATTTGGTGCTGGAGCAGTGAGGGAGTTGGTACTTCAAGTGGGTGCTAGAGAAACTAGAGATTTGGTGCTCTCAGCAAGTACTAGCTTGCAAAACAGAGGTGGTATCCTCATTATGAGTTGGTGCTCATAATAATGCTAATGTACAAAAAATAATTATCATATAAGAAGAAGAGGTTTTCACCCTTTATGGGTTTCCTTAGGAATATCTGTCTCTGTACTATACATGTGTCTGATTGATGTTGAATACTCTACTACTTATTTATTGTGATCATCATTGATAAGTTCTGTAATAAATTTAAAAATGGATATAATTGTTTAGGCAC
>JZKD02S0193174.1:191305-210445 GCA_000966675.3 Picea glauca | reverse complement strand
AACCAATAAGGCCCCTTTGTTCAATGGAACAAACTTTGCCTTCTGGAAAGTTATAATGCGAACCTACATAATGTCTTTAGGTGCAGATGTCTGGGATGTGGTAGAGACTGGTTATGTAAAGCCAGTTGTACTAGCTAATAAGGATGACAAGCTATAATTTAGCTTCAACGCTAAGGCTATGAATGCTATCTTGAGTGGGCTTGCAGAAGTAGAATTCGTGAAAGTTATGCACCTAGAAACTGCCAAAGAAATGTGGGACAAACTCATTAGTAGTTATGAAGGTAATGAGAAGGTAAAGGACGCCAAGCTTCAAACCTACAGAGTACAGTTTGAACAGCTGAAGATGAAAGAGGATGAAACTATTGGAAAGTACTTTCTAAGATTTGAAGAAATTGTAAATGAAATGAAGGAACTTGGTGAAAAATTTGAGGAACCTTCTTTACTTCAGAAAATTTTGAGATCTCTACCAGATAGGTTCAACCCGAAGGTCTTTTCTATAGAAGAAATTAATGATCTAAAATCCTTGGCGTTTGATAAACTTCTAGGAATGTTGACTGCATATGAAATCAGAATAGTTAAAGATAAACCCACCTCCAGAGAAGCATCATTTAAGGTAGACAAGAATGAGGATTTTGAGTCTGATGAAATTGAAGCAAAATTTGTGAGAAGATTGAAGAACGGATCAGGTAAATACAAAGGTAAACTACCTTTCAAATGTTTCAATTGTGTTAAGATAGGTCATTTTTCAAATAAATTTCCTCACAAAAGAGAATAATTTTAAGAAGAAAAGTCTTTGTGCAAACAATGATGATGATCCCTCAGATGATGAAGACAATGACTCCTCTATTGAAGATAAACTAAATGACTTCATGCTTATGGCCAAAGACGATTATGATAATACAAGCACAAGAAGTGATGCTAATGAATAAGAAGTTGTGGTTGACCTGGAAGGAGAATTGATCAATGCACTAGAAGAGCTTGAAAGACTTAGAATTAAGACGCGAAAATAAAAAACAATTGCTGATATAGTTCAAGAAAGGAAATAAAGAACTTGATGAAGACTTTGCCCCGCTAAAAGTGTAATTAGAAGAGGCAAAGAAAATCAAAGACATTCTGAAACAACAGTTATCAGAAAAGAATGCAAGATGTGAAGCTCTGGAGGAAGAAGTAGTGAAAACTAGGAAAGGGTTGGAGAAGTTTCAATCCTTGTATCATCAAAATATGTCAAGTATCAAAGCCTTAGAAGAATTGGCCACCATTCTGAATCAGCAAAGAAACCCAAAGCTGAAAACATGTATGGGTTATGAAGAGGGATCTAGTAGTGATCATCCAAGCAACAAATATCACATCAAGTTTGTCAAATCTACCATCTATAACAACAAAAAACCTGCAAAAACAAAATAAGATAATCAACGGCCCAGGAGGAGTAACGAAAGAGGTACCATAACTGAAACTATAGATCAAATAAATAATGTACTCTCTGTTCAAAGAAATCATCAGCATGGAAGAAATATACCTTCTCAAAGAAGACAACCATTTTCCAGGTATCAAGGGTTTTTCTATGGATATTGTTTTTTTTGTTCTAACTTTGGTCATAAATCTGTAAACTGTTCTTTAAAATTGAGATATGAGCAATCAAGACATTCAAGGTATATATATCTTCCATAAAAAAGAATGAGACAACCAAGTAACAAACCATCACAGACTACAAATCGCTTGATGGATGGGACAAGGACATAGGTTAAGCATAACAATCGTTATGATCCCTTATTCAATGAACCATAATGTTACATCTGTCATAATTATGGACATAAAGCTGCTGACTGTCGCTTAAAGAACTATGAACCAGATTTGAATCCCTCAGCTAAAAATGTCAAGGGTTGTAAGAAAAAAGAAAGTGACAAGTGTGGATTAGTGTTGTCAGCTCAAAGACAAAGCAACCCTTGGTATATAGACAGTGGATGCCCCAAACATATGACGGGAGACAAATGTAAGTTTCTATCTCTAAGTGAAAGTAAATCCGGAAACACAACCTTTGGAAATGATGCTCCAGGTAAAATCAAGGATAAAGGGATGGTGAGTTAAAGTAATGGAAGAGGAAAATCCCAATATGTTCTGCTTGTAGATGGGCTAAAACATAATCTGCTTAGTGTAAGTCAAATGTGTGATAGAGGATGTGAAGTGGTGTTCACTTCCAAGGACTGCAAGATAAAGTCTGTAAACTTAGGACAAGTGTTGGCTAAAGGCATAAGGACATAAAATAATGTATATGTGATGAAATAAGATAGAGAAGAGTGTCATCTAAGAAAACATGATGAAAGTTGGTTATGGCATAGGAGACTTGGACATCTAAACTTTGATCATTTAATCAAGCTCAAAAATCTTGAGGCAGTAAAAGATATTCCAAGAATATCAAGGCCACAAGACTCAGTGTGTAAACCCTGCCAAGTATGAAAGCTAACCAGGACACAGTTTAAATCCAAGAGCTCTACTTCAACAGAGAAACCACTCCAACTAGTTCATATGGATTTATGTGGACCATCAAGACAGGAAGGCACATGGAAAGAAAACTACTTCATGCTGATCATTGATGATTACTCCAGACTTACTTCACTTTCCTTTCTCAAAGAAAAATATGAATAATTTGAGAAATTTAAAATATTTAAGGCTTTAATTGAGAATCAAATAGGCAAGAGGTTAAAGGCAGTAAGATCAGACAGAGGAGGTGAATTTATGTCAAGTGATTTCAAGGAGTTCTGTGATAAACATGGGATCAAGACAGAATACACAATCCCAAGAACTCCACAACAAAATGGAGTTGTTGAGAGAAAAAATAGAACAGTGCAGCAAATGGCCAAGTCAATGATGAATGAAAAGAACATTGGTCAAAACTACTGGGTAGAAGCAATTCATACATCAATCCATGTTCTTAACAAAGTTGTTTAAAACACTCGGGCATGGATGATCTAGTCGAGGATTGTTATGCTATTGTAATGGAGGTTTGAGTATAGGGGTATCGTGGTCATTTTTATTTATTTCCCTATGTTCTCTTTCCCCTCTCACATTGAATGTCTCAGGCATGGAATATCTAGTCAATTTGTTTCAGTTGCAGGATGATGGAGGTTTGATCATGCTGCAATTGTAACTGTGTCCCTAGTAGACATATTTCAGTGTCTGAACTTGAGCTCAAGAGTGCTCTTGAGATTGTTTTTTTCCTCTCTGAGCTGTTGGAAGGCTTGATGCCCAGAGCAGTCTCACTCACCTTTCTCCTAAGTCTTCCCTCTGCTCTCACCTTAACTCAATTTACTGACTGAAGTTAATGTGGCCCTCACTTCCCTGTGCATTTCCTATCCAGTTCTGTGTTGAACATCATTCATGTTGTTGACTTTTGGCCATTGACCTCCGCCTATTAAAACCAACATCCACAAACAGTGATGGGTATTGAGCTTGCCTTTGCCGCAATATGAAGTGCAACTTTCGATGCTAACATTTCTGGCACCGCTTACGGGGAACGAATTGAAGACATTTCATTGGGATAGAATGACAAAGACCTTCTAATTCTGAAGGTGCATCAGACATCTGAACCATTGAATATTACATCTTACACCTGGTGACTCCACTGTGGTGACTCCACTGTCTCGACTCCATTGTTTCAGTGTGGCTACCCCTGGCTACAGTTATAGCCCCCGGGAGAACACAACGATCGGATCTAGTCTTTGATGGTGAACAAAGACCATACACCCTCATTCTGCATATCTTTCACCTAGCGAATCCATGGTTAAAGGATAAATTGGTGTCTCCACTAGTATGGAATGGAAAAAATCCTGGCTCGGAGGTTTTCTCCTTTTAATTTTTATGTTGTTCTTGGTTTTCCTAATGTTGTCCCTATTGTGGATGAATGAGGTGATTATTTGCCCATATTTAGAGAACGTAAAGAGGACAATCCTGCTCAGCATCTTCGTAGGTTTCATGAACTCATGCATCAATGGGAGATACATCATGAGGATGTATTATTAAAAATGTTGATGATCTCATTAGCATGATATGGTCGTGAGTGGTATCATTCCTTACCCCCTACAATCGTTTCCTCCTGAGAGAATTTCATGCAGTTTTCAATAGGCATTGTCAAAAGTTTTATTCCTCTGAGTTTATTTGTCATAATTGTTGTGAGGAATATGAAGACCATGATCAAGATATGGCTTTGTCTAATGGAGGTTGTGAGGATGAGGACCATGAGGAGGAAGAAGATACTTTGGGTAGGCTAATGGAACTGATAAAATCACTCTCTGCCGAGATAGAAAGGTTAAAATTTGGGGAAAGCACAGAGGATTTTCTAGTCCTTGAAGCAAATGTTATTGGCAGCTCTACTGATTATGGTAGTTTTGAAGATTTCATAGTTGTAGAGGCATTAGTTTCTGCACCTGATGAGCCTGTTGTCCCATATTTAAAGGAAGAAGCCATTGTGGAAGAGGATTGTTCTATTTTTCTTCACGAGATTTCCCATGATGTGTTTACATTTGGGATTGAAAAGAAGGATCAGGATATCGTTCCATTTTTGCAATACAGAGGAGTTTTGTTCTCACCTAACTTTGATGATTATTCAGATGAAGAGAAACAGAGCCCTACATCACATTTTGATACAATGGGGGGCATCCAACCTGTATATGACAGCTATGGATAAAGTTCTGAGATGGATATGGAGGAATTCCAAGAACATACAATAGATCCTTGTCCTCTATTCATTAAGGAAAATTATCATGAGGAAATCGACCATCCTGGGCCTACAGAAGACCAAGAGCAGAAATTTCCCATGGGTCTTGTTTATGATGATTATGACTCTGATCCTTGGGAGAGTCATGAAGAAGAAAAGGAGTAGCAGAAGGGGCAGTATATCTCCTGTCCAGAGCCTACTAGTGATTGAACATCACCTGATATCAGTCATCCTGCACCGACCTTTCACCCACCTGCGCTTGCCAGAGACGTTCAACCTGCTGTGAACAATTGCAAGACAAATCAGGCTACCTGTTGCAATTTTTCTGGAGTTTTCCGCTTGTCCTATGAGCCTATGGAGGAATACATGGACTTGTATTTCCTTCATGTTTTGAAGTTGTAGAGCTTTATCCTGACCTCATGATTAGGAGGAAAGATGAAGAATTTAACCGTTCTGCTGTCACGGTTGCATTATCTATTATCAATCATTGACAAAATAAACAAATTTGCTACTAGGAAGTTGCTTGAATGGATATGGTGGAAGTTTGATTTTACCTAGCACTATGTAAAAATTAAATAAGTTTAGGTCGGTACATAAATAATCTCCTTGGAGCATGTGTGTTTATTTTTGTTTTTACTTATTGGCCTGTATTCCTCTGTAAAGTGTTTTGAGCTTGACTCCATAGCCCAATGTAGAAGGTGAATGGAACTACAAAAGGAGTTCTTAAACCCTCGCAGGGAGGAATCTATCCGCCATGGAGCCTAATGTTATCACATATTCTTGTAGTGGGATGTTTTTCCTTTGGATTTGGCCCTTGGGTGACAAAATGTGAAAGAAGGGGGCTTAAAAACCCACAAATGTGTGTCATCCAAAATTGGGGCACGTTGTGCTAAGGCACACACATATCGGAGGGGATCTAGCACTCACGAAGCTCCAGTTCGGGATTTCAGGAATCAGGAGAGTCGGGAGTGGCTCACATCAGTGCACCTGAAACCCGAAGTCATGAAGCACTCGAGAGTGGGCCCAATTTTGTAGCCCGAGGTCATGTGGAAAGGTTGGTGCCCATCACAAGGAGACTCAATTGTCGGATGGAAAGAAATCCTGACCATTGATCCGAGTAGGGCGATTTAGTCAAATCAAGAGTCGGTGTTGTGAGTGTGAAATCCCTCTATGGACTAGCACTTAGGGTTTTATCATGCATGTAGAAAAGACCTAAAGATTCCTACTTTCTACCGTCGTCTCGGACCTAATCCCCATTATTCTTAAGCAAATACATAGTTAAGAAGATCAAGTGAGCATACCTTATTTCAGGCCTTTGATATCGATCCTTCTTCACACTGGGTCGCTCTTTTACTGCAACTCTCCTCCCAAGGTTGATTTGCATTCACACGAGACAAACAAAGAAATCCACATGCATTTGATCTACATATTAATGGGTTAGAGATTTAATCAATATGTATGCAATAAACCATGAAAACCTCATATGGTGGGACGAGAAAAGTACTTCTTTATTATTAAATTCAACAAATCAACTTACAATGATGAAGCCGACCACTACTCCACGAACCTGGTCCTGGTCTCCTTTTCAACTGTCCTCCAACTTCTTTGCTCTATACTTTTCTTTTCATAAGGATGGCTAAAGTTTGGGACAAAGGGAATGCACAATCGGGTATAGTTTCTTTACTATGATTCTCCTCTTCCAAATGGGACCCCTAACCCTTCTTTTATAGGCTAGAAGACGCTAGGTATTTGGCCGAAAGGTTTAGTTAACTTACCCAAAGATGTTTGTTCTGTCAGCAACATTCCTTTTTCATGCTTTTGTAGGTACACGTGGGCTATCTTGGGTCAGCTAGCATGTACACGTGTTTAGTAATGGAGAAGGGCACGCGAGCATTTATAAAAGGGATTTTTAAGAAGAGTTGTTCAACAGTGTTTTGGAAAAGAAGGAATCTGAGATGGCCTGATGCCAGGTAAGCATGTCTGGTGAAAATTAGGGTTATAGCATATGTCCCCTAATGTGTGAGGTCAAAAAAGCATCTTATGGCTGAAATACATTAACAATCTTCACCGATGTGCCGAACAAGTGAGCCCAGGGGCCAGAAATAGGGAGGTGCCATCTGGAAAATAATAATTGTCTCACCAAGGAGGGCATACCCATGCTCGGGATAAAATAAAATCATGGCTACCAATCAAATACACTGTAGATCCATGTCATATAACTATTTAAAGTGTAGCCACGAACAATACACAGCGGAGCTACGACTCGAAATAAAAAATATATATGTGTAGAGTATCCATATTCTTAGAAGTTGATAAGGCCTGATGGCTGGAGATGAGGTCTTCAGAGCTTGAGAAACAACTTCAAAATCTTCAAAACTCAGGTAGGAGTGTAATATGAGTGTACAACTTCACTATCTAGAGGTCTTCGATGGCTCGTCGGTCATGGACTAGAGAATCTTGATGATCAGACTGAAGGCTTCATTGATTTTGAACAAAGACTTGATTGGACGTTTAGGATGGTCGGGTATGAGGGAAAGAGACAAACTGTAGAGGGGCGGACTCAAGCTTGGTAAAAAATTTCGTTGGACAATAGCATGACAAATGATGAGACTCAGGCAGCATGGAATTAACATAAGTTTACGAGGCAGGAGGCAACTCAAACTCTCCATATGTTTGGAAGAATGACCAAATGGGGGAGAACACAACTCTATGTAGCGAGAACATCTTCCTAAAGTTGTATTACATCCCAGAGTTTGACGAACAAATGGACAGATGTGCTTTATCCAAGGGTGACTCATTATGCTGTCAATAAAGAAAATACTTTTCCCTTCCTCTTTTTGGGGTATATTTGATTTTTTTGTCTTTTTCAATAATTTTGGAAAAAGAATAAAAGAATGTTACGTTACAAAGGAGGAACGAGTGTTGCAAACATACAGGGACAAGACTAATGTTCAAAGTAAGGACACTCGGGAAAAATCCTCCAGGGCCCAAAGGTGTCAAGACGCAGAGGCAAAGTACTACAGGGCTTGCGTATAAGGCATGCTTTAGATGGTTCAGTTGAGAGAAACATGGAGCCGGCATTAGGCCAAAGATGTGGGTATGCAAATGCGATTAATACAACACACAATGGTAACATCCTTCGATGTGAATTTAACGAGCCCAGAGAAGGTAAGCTTGACGGTTTTTCATATTTAGAGAGTCTGAAAAAATGTAAAAGGAGACTCCACTGGGGTACCTTTTTCGAAGGTAGTCTAGCCAGTTCGAAAAAGGAGGTAAACTAGCACCGACAAGATGTCTATTCAAAACCATTTTAACGAGTTTGATAAAGACAAGATCATTCGGCCATTTTTTCATTTTTAAGGAGTCTGAAAAAATCTTAACTATGGACTCCGTCAGGAATGTTCTTCTGGACCATTTTAACGAGTGTGAAAGAATAAGGTCACTCGACGATCTTTTCAATTTTAGGGAGTCTGAAAAGAGCTTAACTATGGACTTTGAGGGGGTTCCTTTTTTGTACATTTAGTCCCTCAGGCCTGAAAAATGATTAAAATGATACCTGAGAGTACTCTTCTAGAGAATTGAAGTTCCTTACAGTATACCTTTGTTCGTAAAGTTGATCGTCTGGGCCGAAAAAGGGGTAGAATACTGCCAAATAGACGTGACTTCAAATTTCATTTTAACGAGCCTGAAAGGCCACAAGATTGCTCGACAATATTTTCATGTTTAGAGGGTCTAAAAAGGGCTTAAAAGAAGACCCATGGGGGCTATGACTCATGTATGAAACTGGTTTAGGTAGAGCCCGCTGCTAGGCTCATACCAAGAGTCTCTTCGATAATGAACTTGGGAAGCCTCCCAAAAGGGAAGAAAACACAAACCACGGTGTAAGTCCTCCTGCGATATAGAAATTGTAGTCATGGATTCAAGGATAGCCTCATCTGAATTCAATTCAAAATACAAGAAATCACACAAACAAGGGTCGACAGTCCCAAAGGGTGAAGTAAAATGACCATACTCCATATGACGATGGAGGTTCTGTCCAGGATTGGTAGAGTCTATCAGCGAAGAATCACAAGCACGAGGACTTGAGGATCTACAAACAACGAGATCAGATTCAGAAGGATACTCAAGCCTACTTGGACCAAGAGGGGGAAACAAGGGCTCCCATGCCCCCATTGGATAAACCAATGGATCAATTGCTGAGACCAAGTCTCGGGAAGGCCAACATGATTTCATAGGTTTCTGCTCAGAAGAAATTGAACATCGAGGATAAGATGCCACATAATTAACTCGTGGCGCGGTAGAGTCCACACAAATGCTAGGAACATATAAAGGGGTAGTCTGAATTAATGCTAAATCAGGATGGTGATTATCAGATGCCAGCTGGTCGATAGTGACAATGCTTCTATTGTGAGGGAAATTCATCACCCGAAAGAGCTTAGACACCACAACATTCATAGCATATACATAATCACACCCGAGAAGCATATTGAAATCTAACAGGCCTTGCACCACTATAACATCAACAAGGATAGTCTTCCCACATACTGCGATAGGTAACTAAGGAAGAATCCCCAAATATTCAATAGGATGTCTGTCAAAAGCCAATAGCTCATGTGAAGCAGACACAAGATTGGGAGATCCCAAGACTTTCCAAACAGAGGAGGATAAAATACTTGCAGAGGCTCCCTCATCCACAATACATTGATAAATGTTTGTTGAATTAACTTCAACCCTTATTTGAAAAGGTGTGGTAGAAGGAAGATGAGGCTCAAAAAGGTCATTCCAATCAAAGAAAACCATCCTAGGCCTTGGAGGGGGTGTGCTTGGAACGAGTGGAATGCCCCCTTGTTCTGGAAGTATTGAACCAAAAATGCCAAAAACGTAGTCGGTAGACATGTCACTCCCCAAAAGAAGAGTGGGATCATCTGATGACTGCATCGGCATGACCACTTTTTCACCCAATGGTTGAATAGGCTACGGGACTACATGGTCTAAAGGAACCTCACCCTGCAAAAGAGGAGTGGGATCAGTCGATGACTACATTGGCATGACCACTTTCAAAACCAATGGATGAATAGGCTATGAGACTACATGGTCTAAAGGCACCTCACCCCCCAAAAGAGGAGTGGGATTAGCCGACGACTGCATCGAGATGACCACTTTCTCAGCCAATGGCTGAATAGGCTGAGAGACTACATGGTCTAAAGGCACCTCACCCGCCAAAAGAGGAGTGGGATTAGTCGATGACTGCATCGACATGATCGCTTTCTCAACCAATGGTTGAATAGACTGAGAGAATACAAGGTGTAAAGGCACCTCACCCCCCAAAAGAGGAGTGGGATTAGCTGATAATTGCATCAACATGATCACTTTATCAACCAATGGATGAATATACTATGACGAAACCTCAGCAGACTCAGAATCATAAGAGATTGTAGACAAGGACCACAATCTTTGTACCTCCGGAATTCTAGGGCATAGTAAGGTGATCTCCCTTGCAAAGCTTACAAGGGAACTTAGGCTTACGTCCTATCCATCTAGGTTTATCAACAGAATTAATGCCCCCAACATGACTAGCAGTGGTTGGTTGCACATCTCCAACATGACTTGCAGAGGTTAGTGATGGGTCGATAACATGACTTGCAGAGGCTACAGACCTATTACCAGTATGACTAGCAGTGACTGGACTTTTTCCCCCAGCATCACTTACAGAGGGTGAGTGTGTGCCCCCAGCATAACTTGCAGAGGCTGGGTGCTGGTCTTCAACATGACTTGCAGAGGTTGTCAACCTATCTCCAACATGACTTGCAATGGTTGGTGATTTCTTCTTACTATTCTTCCTCTTTCTATTTCATTTAGACTTTCGGTTACTAGTAACTGTACTTTCACTAGAGGCGGGAGAAGGAGGAGGAGAAGACTTTGCTGATGAAGAAACATCAACAGGGTTCCCATGACTTAAGGTGCTTAACTGAGAAGCATTAAGAGCATTCGGGACATTTGGAATGGTACCCAACCAAACTGATAGTCCCACATTCAACCCAGGAATGTACAAAGTGGCTATCAAAGGGACACCAACGTTTCCAAAGAAGGGAAAAGCACAAGAATCCCCTTGTGAAGGGGCTCCTTGGTTGGTATTTCCAGGAACTTTAGCTATGAAGATCTTATGCACAGGTTCTCCCCTTGCGATATCGTTCAAATCCGTAAAAGTCTCACACACTGACTCTGAAGAACCAGTGGTATCAAAACAATGCCTATAAAAAGGCGACTCCACGTTTCTAAGCAGAAGACCAAAAATTCCTCATGACCAGTGGAGTGGGAAGTCTACCACACTAGGTCAAAGACCCAAAGACACGACTGAATAACTCACTATAGAAGACTAGGGAGCAAAGAGCACACACTAAAAGTTCCTAAAGGAAAATCAAGCAAACAACTACCTAGTTGGAAGAACAGTTACACCAACCAACACTAGAGAAACTTACTGGTGCAAGTGCAACTAAAAAACGGAAGCACCCTCCAGGTATAATCTACAAAGCATGGCCTGATGTCTATCCTAGGTACCGCGGTATACCCCCGCAGTCACCTGTGTATGTCACTAGAAAGGTAGGCAACTAGGTTTCCAATGCGCGAACAATCACCAGGCGGGTACAATCGATAGTCGGGTAGACCACAATGAGTAGGGTATCAAGCCCGAATCCTGCCAAGCGTATCGAAAGAAAATGGTCCGAAAGACAATTGAGGACCTCAAATGGATTCGAGATACATGAAGCTCTGTGGAAAATGAAATCAACAGAATCCCAAGACAAGCCCTCTATATGTGTTCTCCACTACAATTGGTTTGGCTTTGGAGGGGTTATCTCCGCTACATTTCTGCACGCGACCTCATGTTTATCCCCTGTGTTAGAGGGGGGTCCCGAATAACTTTCATGATACTAGACTTCTACACTCCTTAGCATAGATTCGTATGTTTGTTTTATACCCTTGAAGAGTTTCCTCTCCAACCTAAATCAAGGCTCTAGCCTAATCTAGTTGATGGACCCTACAAACATAAATTCTAGTAAATTTTAATTAGCGTTCTTTTTATTGGCTTGATTTACTCAAAAAGGGTACGGTAGTGAAATTGATGTTGATAAGACTCTTGCGAAAAAATGATGAAACTTATATGAACACTGGCAAAGAATGATTAAATTTTTTTTTTTTTTTTTTGAAATTCTTTTAAGATGAGAAGAAAACACAACACTATGCTAATTTGTTTTCTTTTTCAAATAACAATGCAAAGAAAATGCCAGGAAAGAAAGATATCTAACAAACTAAGTTTTTTTTTTTATATTTTCTTCCAATCAAAGCATAAATAACAAAAGATTCTAAAAGAAACCGATGAATGCACGATTCAAAATGCAACTCATTTTTGTTAAAATTACAAGCTAAAAATAAGTTTAAAAAGCTAGGAAACACAAGAAATATTTCAATGAAAAAGCAAGCTATGCTGGAATCCAACCTAGGCTAAAACTGCTATGACAGAGACCAAGAACCCTGAGAGGTATAACTCTTGAGAAGGAAATGATGACTGCCTCTCCTTAAACCAATTTTGTTTTCAACAGGCATGCTGCTGACAGTTCAACAACCAGCGTGTGCACGCGAGTTGTGTAAGGTCAGAGTACATGTACACACATGCAAAAATTATGCAGGTCGCATGTACTTCTGAAACTCTTCAAAAAATGAAACTATAAGCAATCAAGCACTGGCAAAGACTACTGGTATTGAGAACTAGAATCTCTTGAAGACTTAGAAACTTACTTTGACAGAAAAAGAAAACAATTGAAGGAAAATTTCATAGAACAAACCAATCTGAGGCAAAAACTAAGCTATAGACTGCAAACAACAAAGACTAGAAAGAGTTCTAGAAAACCCCTGAGAAGGATTATTCTTGACAGGGGAGAGGATGACTGCCTCTCTAAAAGAAATTTTCTGGAATCATACACGCGACTGACACTTCCTCAGCTAGTGTGTACACGTGGGATGTGGGAAGGTAGGGCATGGGTACACGCGTGCAGACCTTATACAGGCCGCATGTACCTCTGTGGGTCTCGAAAAAAAAAATGCAGTCAAGCAAAGAAACAGAGATAACCGGTATGGAAGACTAGAATCTCTATTAGCTTAGACTTTTGCAGAAACTTTAAAAACAAGAAATGAAACCAGTTCTTAAAAATACCCAAGAAAAAACATTCCTAGAAACCCTAGATAATCCCCAATATGCTTGCCAATTCTGTTGTGAGTGGGAAATCCCTCTACGGACTAGCACTTAGGGTTTTATCATGCATGCAGAAAAGACCTAAAGATTCCTACTTTCTACCGTTGTCTTAGACCTAATCCCCATTATTATTAAGCAAATACGTAGTTAAGAAGATCAAGTGAGTATACCTTATTTCAGGTGTTTGATATCGATCCTTCTTCACGCTGGGTCACTCTTTTACTGCAGCTCTCCTCCCAAGGCTGATCTGCATTCACACAAGACAAACAAAGAACTCCACATGCATTTGATCTACAGATTAATGGGTTAGAGATTTAATTAATATGTACGCAATAAACCATGAAAACCTCATATGGTGGGACGGGAAAAGTACTTCTTTATTATTAACTTCAACAAATCAACTTACAATGATGAAGCCGACCACTGCTCCACGAACCTAGTCCTGGGCTCCTCTTCAACTATCCTCCAACTTCTTTGCTCTATACTTTTCTTTGCACAAGGATGGCTAAAGGTTGGGACAAAGGGAATGTGCAATCGGGTATAGTTTCTTTACTATGATTCTCCTCTTCCAAATGGGACGCCTAACCCTTCTTTTATAGGCTCGAAGAAGCTAGGTATTTGGTCAAATTTCTGGCCATGCATGGCCGAAAGGTTTAGTTAACTTACCCAAAGTTGTGTGTTCCGTCAACAACTTTCCTTTTTTGTGATTTTGTAGGTACACACGGGTTGTCTTGGGTTAGCTAGCGTGTACATGCGTGCAATAATGGAGTAGGGCACGTGGCCTTTATAAAAGGGGTTTTTAAGAAGAGTTGTTCAACAGTCTTTTGGCAAAGAAGGAATTTGAGATGGCCTAATTCCAGGTAAGCATGTCTGGTGCAAATTAGGGTTATAATAGTCGGGGATTTTGTTGTCAAGTGATATGAGGATTCACGAAGGGTGAAATCCCGGAGTGCCTGTGGAGATAAGCGCTGGGTCATGACCCAGGGTCGCATGCAGGTAAAGGTGTAGAGTTCACGTGAGCTACACCAGGGGTTGAAACGTCGGTGTTGGACGTAGAAAGAGGCTGCCACGTTTTCTAGGTGCCAAGTCGACCCGGCCTTGTTTTGATCCCGATGAAGAAGTTAATGAGAGTAGGGGAAGGTGGTTGAAACATCGTCTTTCCCCATGAATGGAAGGTTAGAAAAGTCTGACCGAAGAGACATAAAGGGACTGGAAAAGATGAGTTTTCATCTGAAAGGGGAAGGCATGTGCAGATGAGACTGTATGCACAATCTGATTGAGAAGACATAGCACCATGGAAGCTCAAGCACACCTCTGTTGTTGTTTACGAAATTCTTGAGTATATGTATGGAGTTCTGTTATTTTGTAAAGGGGTCTTTTGGTTGAGAAGAGATCCCAACCTGTAATTTTGTTCTGACAGAGTTATTCTCTGGTTATGTAATCAACTTGAGACTTCCATGTTAATAGAAGTCAACTTCCCTCTTTTCCATTTTGTCTGTAAAAGCTGTTTAAAACACTCAGACATGAATGATCCAATTGAGGATTGTTATGTTGTTGTACTGGAGGTTTGATTATATCGGTATCGTAGTCAGTTTTATTCATTTCCCTATGTTATCTTTCCCCTCTCACATTGAATGGCTCCGGCATGGAAGATCCATTCAAGCTGTTGCAGTTGCAGGATGATGGAGGTTTGATCATGTTGCAGCTATAACTTTGTCCCTAGTAGACATATGTTAGTGTGTGAAATTGAGCTCAAGAGTTCTCTTGAGCTTGAGTTTTTCCTCTCTGAGTTGTTGGAAGGCCTAATGCCCAGAGTAGTCTCATTAACCTTTCTCCTCAATCTTCCCTCTACTCTAACCTTAACTCAATTTACTGACTGAAGTTAATGTGGCCCTCAATTCTCTGTGCATTTCATGTCCAGTTCTATGTTGAACATCATTCATGTTGTTGAGTTTTGGCCATTGACCTCCACCTATTCAAACCAACATCCATAAAAAATTATGGGTATCGGGCTTTCCTTTCCCACAATCTGAAGGGAGACTTCCAGTGCTAACACCTTTCTCTATCTGTTGAAGCCATTTTGAGCGTTCTGAGTTGCCTCTGCGAGTTTTGAGTCGTTCTTAGCCTTCTCTCGATCCTTTTTGGATAACGCCTTCCCACTGAGAGATTTTTGGACCACCAAAATATTTCATTAATCAACTGGTAAGTGAGGGAAGATTCCCCTCACTTTTTCCTTCTCAATCCACTTTGCCTTGCTTGGATGTGTGCCCTTTAATCCTACTCAAGGATAATAAACATCACCCCTTCATGAATTCCTCATCCTTCTGTCCAGGATGATATCTTCTTGTAACTCATCCAAGTA
Source organism: Picea glauca (assembly GCA_000966675.3). NCBI lineage: Eukaryota > Viridiplantae > Streptophyta > Pinopsida > Pinales > Pinaceae > Picea > Picea glauca. The sequence goes on along the minus strand of JZKD02S0193174.1, from coordinate 195,124 downwards.
CTCAGGTGAAAACTCATCAAATAAAGGTATTGAAACTTCCTCATCCTGATCCATGATCATGGGGGGATAAAAAAATTTCAAGTTCTCTACATTCACAACAGAGTAAATATGCATATAAGGTGGAAGATCTAAACAAAAATCATTAGTGCCACTTTTCTCCAAGACAGTGAAGGTTCCATATCAGATAGGCTAGAGATTCTTTCCTTCACCCTTCAATAGTTCCTTGCTGATGTGAAGCCATACCCAGTATCCAACCTGGAACTAATGATCAACACTGTGCTTGTCATGCTGAGCTTTATACTGTGCTTGACTGTTCTCCAACTATTCCCTGATTGCCTGGTGTATCTGCTGAATCCTTTGGATGAGCTTGCGAGATCTATCCTCTGTTTGTTCTTCATTCACATCGCCATATATCCCATACATCAAGTCCAAAGGAACCTTTGGTAGGTACCCAAAACATGTCTCAAAAGGTGAAATTTGAGTGGATGAATGTAAATCTTGGTTATAAGCATGCTGAACATAAGGTATCTATTCATTCCATAACTTAGGATTCTTTCTACAGTAGCCTCAAAGAAAAAGTACCACTGTTCTGTTTACCACCTATGTCTTTTCGTTGGTCTGTGGATGCAAAGCAGTGCTACTCTTTAATTTGGTGTCCATCATTCTCTAAGAGCTAGTCCAAAAATCCCCAAGGATTCGAGTATCTCGAGCTGAGACAATGGACGTGGGTAATCCAAAGTGAACCCAAACATACTGAAAGAAGAGCTTAACAGTTCACCCAGCAATGATCTTCTTTTTACATGGTATCAAGATACACATCTTGCGTAACCTATCCACTACGAAATACAAGTAGTCATGAAACCCTTTGGTCATTGGTAAACCCCCTACAAAATCCATGGAAATGATTTCCCATGGATGGGATGGAACAGAAAGTGGTGAGTATAGCCCCCGTTATCCCCGATTTCTAGGGATAACTAGGAGATCATGTCTCGAGGCCCACAGGTCCTAGACATGGAGTACCGAGAGCAGGATTGACCTGAGCATGACCCTGGAGGGCCCATCCTTCTCTTATTTTAGAATTGTCTTGTCAGCAGCAGCAACATCCATCACCATCGGCCTAGTCTTCTATTGGAGAAGGATCTTGCTCCATGAGGTAATTGGTCCAGGTATCATTGTATGTGTCGCTTTTGATCATTATAAACTTTTGATATATGCCTCTTACTCCTTTTATATCTAACGAATGCTTGGATCTTACATCAACCCACTTGACCATGATTTGAGGGATTGACAAGGTGTCCTAACAAGCCTGTACCCATAGGTTTTGGTTTTCCACTAGGGGGATTTCTGAAGAGCCATCGTCCACTCCCATCATATCATCACTTTTTCATCTTATCTCCGACTCATCTATCCCATTCCCCTATTCCGGGCATTAGGATGCCTCTTTGTGGGGTTGCACCTTATCTAGTGGGAAAAAGGGTCTAAAGGCCCAGAAGGTAAAAGTAGTTAGCAAAAGATAAAAGCCAAAAAAATCAAACCTCAAGATGCCTCACACAGGGATCCCTGAGAAGGCAATAAAAAGCCTCTCAGCAAGAAACAAGAGGGACTTGAAGAAAAATAACAAAACAAGACCTAGCCAAGAGGATAGGGGGTCTCATCACGAGCCAACCTATTATGTTCATGGGTACCTGACAACATGACATTTCCACTATTTGGTTACCACGCCAGGGTAGTGACCTTTGGTTGCATGGCCAAGGGGAAGGGGGTGTCATCACGAGCCAGCCTTATCATTTCTATGAAAGTGATTTTGGGTAAAACTATCAGCTCTGGTCACCATGCCAAGGCGGTGTCCTCTAGTTAGCCCTTGAAACAAAAAAGAAAAAAACAAATAAAGAAAAGAAAAGAATAAATGCAAGAACGGGCTTGGAAAAAAATGCATCCATGATGGGTACAACTTGCCTTCTAAAAAGGCACCCATAGGTAATATCATGCTTCCCTAGCTCTCACTCTACCCATATGTCTGGACATCCCTTATTCACACCACCTCATTTTACATGGCTTGGATGAAATCCCTTGGAGACTTTCCTTTCTTTATGGATACTAGCCCAATAGGGTGTCTTGTCCTTTTCTTCAACCTTGTATTGTAGGTCTTTGTAATGTCTTTGAGCTATTAGATGATATATCAGGGTTTTTATGCATATTTTTGATAATATTAATGATGAAACGTGATTAACCTTGCTATGATCCCTGTGACCAATGAGCCCATGGAGGGCGAATTTTTTGATGTGCAGGACCATGCTCGACAGACAGGTACCATTTGGACCGATACACATGGGGAGATGATTAGTTCAAACCTCGATGGGGATGAAGAGCCCATCAGATGGTTGTTGAAACCTCGTCAGAGGGGTAGAGACAGGACAATGCTTGATTGAGCTTTTTCACCTGAGAAGAAGAAGGACGTTTCACCAGAGGCACTTTGGTTGAGCCAGGCCTAGGGGGATTGACCCACTTGCAGTGGAACGTTGGCCCTAGATGACTCAGGACATCACTAGGGGGCTTGTGGCATCATCATGAGCATATGGAAAATGGACAAGGTTGTTGGCACGTGTGGCAGTTTGGGAGAGCCCAAGGAGGGCTAACGTTTGGCTTCTGGATGCTGCACTGGCCCCCAAAAGGCCTAATGTTTCCCTCAGGAGGGCTTGATGTCTCACTTTTTGCTCATTTAGGGTTTTAAAAGAAAATTTAAGGTAGAAACAATATGATTTTGGTTTAAAGCCTTGTCGGCTAATTTTTATGACCTAAATTTAATTAAAGGTCATGATACAGTATATATTGAGGATTTTTATCCTCATTTTGACAAAAACACACAACTCACTCTCCTAGTGAGATCTGATTTTTTCACCCTTGTTGGGTATTTGTTCTCTTTAAGTGAGGCACAATTGTTGAAGGAAGGCTTTTCTTGGCATTTTTGGCATTTCTCTTGAAGGAAGGTTTACAACTAGGGTTTGCAATGCTATTTCATCATGATATGTAAGTGTTTTTTTTGCAAAACTTCTTAATTGAATGATTGTAGTCTTATATTCTTGCATTTATTATAATTTTTGCTGATTTTAAAACCCTAGGGGACAAACACACAAGTAGGTTGTTGTCTCATGTCCCCTAAAAGAGAAATTCTCAGCCATTGAAGATGGAAGGAAGAGCCTAGCCATTGCTACACTCTTGTTACTTCTTCCCCTGTGCTAGCTATACCTTTTAAAGGTCAAGAAGGAGGAGACGTACTAGGCCTAGGTTATCTACACCTAGGGCTGTCCTGCTTCTAGGGTTTGGTGATAGGGCCTTGCCTTTGAAACACTCTCCCTCACCTCGCTCTCATGTCTTGATGCTAGCCATTTTTCCATGATAAACCTAAGGAAGGAGGAAAGAGCACGAGGCCTTGCTTAAGCAACACCAGAGTGAGCCTCTTTCCCCTAGGGTTTTGATTCTGGGGCCCTGCCATTGTAGCACTTCAGAACCCTTCCCTCTAGTCCTTATCTTTTTCCCTTCAACCTTGCATCCTCTCCTGAATTGACTCCATTTACCCTTAAGCACTGATCTTAGGTCTCCAACATTGAAGTGATAGTGGCCTTAAAAATCTTATAATTTGAAACACTAACTAACTACTAACATTAACAAGGCTGACGTCATTCTTGGTCATTCCATCTTGACGTAACATTTTCTCTTTATAGGCAATTAGATGGTGTTTTGAAGCATTTATTGAGTAAAGGATTGATTGGATACATTGTTTGCTACATCATCTCGATATTTATTGATGAATTGATATTG
>JZKD02S0193174.1:154797-176935 GCA_000966675.3 Picea glauca | reverse complement strand
TTATTATAATTTTTGCTGATTTTAAAACCCTAGGGGACAAACACACAAGTAGGTCATTGTCTCATGTCCCCTAAAAGAGAAATTCTCAGCCATTGAAGAAGGAAGGAAGAGCCTAGCCTTTGCTACAGTCTTATTACTTCTTCCCCTATGCTATTTGTACCTTTTAAAGGTCAAGAAGGAGGAGATGTCCCAGGCCTAGGTTATCTACACCTAGGGTCCTCCTGCTTCTAGGGTTTGGTGATAGGGCCTTGCCTTTGCAACACTCTCCCTCACCTCACTCTCGTGTCTTTATGCTAGCCGTTTTTCCAAGATAAACCTAAGGAAGGAGGAAAGAGCACGAGGCCTTGCTTAAGCAACACCAGAGTGAGCCTCTTTCCCCTAGGGTTTTGATTCTGGGGCCCTACCATTGCAACACTTCAGAACCCTTCCCTCTAGTCCTTAGCCTTTTCCCTTCAACCTTGCGTCCTCTCCTGAATTGACTCCATTTACCCTTAAGCACTGATCTTAGGTCTCCAACGTTGAAGTTATAGTGGTCAAACAAACTCTTAAAAATCTTATAATTTGAAACCCTAACTAACTAGTAACATTAACAAGGTTGACGTCATTCTTGGTTATTCCATCTTGACGCAACATTTTCTCTTTATAGGCAATTAGATGGTGTTTTGAAGCATTTATTGAGAAAATGATTGATTGGATACATTGTTTTCTACATCATCTTGATATTTATTGATGAATTGATATTGTTCCATTGTTATATTATTAAACATTGATCTCATCAATATCTATTGTCATAATTGCTAATATATTGATATCAAATAGTTGTATGAAGTACTAACCCATTGAATCATAGCCTGCATGTATTGTCTTTGTTGTTTCTTTGTTCCGGGAAGGTGTTCTCATTTGGGCATACACTTCATTATTGGCTGTTTAGCCGGACTATCTGCTCTTGGTGGTAACCTATGAGGAGGGAATTTTACTTTGACCTTTATACCTTAGCCTCTTCAAAACCCCAGGTTACGAGGGACATCTCCCCATAGGCCTAACCTCCCTGAATAGAAAGAACCTCACCATTGTGGTGACATTGGGTGGGGAAGGTTCCTGTTACGCCAATTTGGCCTCTATCTTCTAGCCTTTTGACCTAGCTACAAACTATGCGATAACAACCCCAATTTTCTATTAGTGGGCTTACAAGTAGAACACATCACACATCCCTTTACATATTTAGTTAAAATTTCTTTCATTTGAGGCCAATAACAAAACCTCTACAAATGAGCCATAGTTTTTTCTACCCCAAAATTTCCAGATACAAGATAAGTTTGAGCTTCTTGTATTTATGGACTCGTTCACTTGTAGGAATACATAGCTTCTAAAGATGATAGAGTAATTTTCCTTGCAGACAATAGTTCTCTACTTGTGCACCATGGGTTAGATTCTCATATACTTATTTAAAATATTCATCGATGGAATATTGTTCTACATAGCTATCATGAGATAAATAAGTATTCTTCAAAATAATATAATTAACAATAGGAGGTCTAGAAAGCATATCGGCTACCTTGTTACTTGTACCCTTATTGTACTTGATTACCAAAGGAAATTTTTGTAGAAAACCCATCCATCTGTAGTGCCGAGATTGTTGCAGTTTGGTCTGTGCTTAAAGATATTGTAAGGAACGATGATTTGTATGTATGATGGTTTCCTTCCCTAACAAGTAGTGCTTCCATTTATTTACACTTTGAACTGATGCATACAACTCTTTATCATATGTAGGATAGTTAACAACAACTTGGTTAAAAGTCTCAGAGTGGTAACAGATAGGGTTACGATATTGCATCAATACTACACCCATGGCGTATCCGTTGGCATCTGTCTCGATCTTGAATGACTGTTGAAGATTAGGAAGTGCTAATACTGGTGCGGTACTGATATTCTCCTTCAAATTATTCTTCATGCTGGTTAAGGCATGCAAAGGAGTTGCGATAAAGGAGAAGTTGGGAATGAATCTCCTCCAATACTGGACTACACCTAAGAAGCTTTGGACTTCAGTCACACTTTTTTTCTTAGGCCAATTTACAATTAATTCAATTTTGTAAGGATATATATTCAATTGTCCTCCTCCCACGATATGACCTTAGTATTCAAGTGCAGTCTTTCCAAATTCACATTTAGACATTTTCACATACAAATTTTCCCTTTGCAAAGTATACAATACTTTCTTTACTTGCCTTACATGTTCATCCCAAGTCTCGCTAAAAACAAGAATGTCGTCTAAATATAATCACAAATTCATCCAGGAAAGGCCTGAATACATCATTCATCACATGCATGAGAGTTATCAGAGCATTACAAAGCCCAAACGACATAACTAACCACTCAAACAATCCTTGTTTTTTTTTAAAGGCAATCTTCCATGCATATTGTTCTGCGACCCTCATTTGATGATATCCACTATGGAGATCCAACTTAGTGAAATAAACATCATAATTCAACTGATCAAGTAAATCATCTATATGAGGAAGAGGGTATCAATTTTTCACCGTGATTTTATTCAAACCCCAGTAATTGACACACATTTTCCATATGCCATCTTTCTTTGGCACCATCACGATCAAAGAACCACAAGGAGATGAACTGGGCCTGATGAACCCTTGATCCAATAAGCCCTGTACCTGCTTCTTGATCTCTGTCATATACACAACTGACAAACTGTACATGCCCACATTAGGAAGAGGAGAATCTTGCTGAAGATGTATCTCATGTTGGATTTCCCTCTTAGGAGGTAATCCATATGGTTCCTGAAAAATATCATCATACTTAGAAACAATATCAGTTAATTCCTTTTTATGATACAGATCACATCCTTGGAAAGTGTCAGATGTCCCAACATATTTCTATTTGATGACCATGAGTACATATATCTTTTTAGTGGTTATGAGTCTTTTTATTTTCCCTTCACTAACAAATGTGGTATTTACCCTCATGTTGTGAGCTCTAACAATATATTCCACTCCCCCTTTAGCAATGTGGTATTTGTTCTCAAGATGAAAGAGGAATGATTTTATATCATAAAGATAAGGACTCCCCAACACTATGCCACATATATCAAGTGGTACAACATCCACATCCACTTCATAAATCAACTTGGAAGCAATAACAAATCTGACCCTACACTATTTGGTGACATTAAGTTTTCCATTAAGAGGATAAGGCTTCGGATGTGGTTTCATTTCAAGACCCACCTTCTTGACATGTGATTTAGATATTAAGTTTACTTGGGAACCTAGATCAAATAATGTATCTATCTTAGTATGTTTATATAAAACACATATATGAAATAACTCATTCCTCTTTCATTCATCAATGTGAGATTCATCATTGGAACTTGAACTAGCATGATGAGAATATTTACCTTGTACTCTAGTCCCTGTGATATTTCCTTCATCTCCTGATTCAGAAACAAGATCTTGTTGCACTGTAGCAATGGTCTTTGTCTTCCCCTTTCCACTGAACTGTTTCAGTTTCTTTTCTAGATGCAGTTTCCAACAATGTTCTTCATCGTGACCACCCTTCTTGCAATGAGTGCAAGATGGTTTTCCTCCTTCTCTCATCACTGTAACAGTATTCTTTTCCTTCCTTTTAAACTTCTTGAAAGGCTTTTGTGGGAAATTGGAAGGTTTCTTCATGGGATCTTCTTGAACATGTTTCTTGTTGGCATGTTCACAGGAACAATGCACTTGTAATTGATGGAAATAACACATAGGAAGGATAAGCTCAGGAGGAGAAGCGACAATGATCATTGGATCCCATTCAGAATTCCTAATGACCGTCAGATCTGAATTAAGACAGGAGGAGTGCACATATGGAGGACAGATCTCAGGCATGGGATCTGAGCATAGGGTCCAACCATCACTGGATCCAAGAGAACCTGCATGTTCTTTAAAGTGCAACGAGAAGCGGGCTTACAAAATCCTGAAAGAAGGATTCCCAAAATTCATGATTAGATCCAGACAATTGGATCGATGAATGTTGACGACCGTTGATATTCTTTGAGAGCCTCAACAACCATCGAGTGGGAGATGTGACAAGGCATGGAGAGAGGCTGGGTGGAAGACACATGCCAAAAGGAGGTGAAGGCGGTAAACGAAGGAGGAAGTGGTAAGAAGTTTAGGAGGGGTTCATACAAAACCACCTCATTCTGGATCCACCCCCTCCCATTAAAGGCATAAAGGTGGAGGGGGTCCAGAATTATACCTCAACTACAGATATAAGTTCTTTGATCTCGACCGTTCAAAATTGTGCGCTCCATTCCAGACCCCCCCTCCATTAAAAGAAGAACGACAAGGGGGGTCCAGAATAGAATCCTGACCACCGATCTGGATGCATGAATCCTATTCGCCTGAATCAGCCTGCTTCTTATCCATTGGAACATGGATGAATCTGGGCTGTTAGATCCAGGAGGTAGATCATGACAGACCACGTCAACAAGGACACATGGCACAATATTGCAAGGACATGTGTCAAGATGATTCGGCATCTCCGACCACTAGAAACCTCAAATGTGAGTGACACATGGTAGCCACTCGGCTCATGACATGTCATTGAGTGACACAAGAATGACGTCACTCGGGGAGTTTGACTTTAGGAGTTTTATCTTCATCACTCCCCTAAAATCTCGAAGGCTGAAGTCCTGGGGAGGAGGATAGCCATTGGATCAATGAGAAATCTCGACCATTGATCTGGAGAGAAAAGTGATCATTTGATTGGCGAGTGGTCATAACTCATGGTCACATCATCAAGAGTTGGAGGGAGGAGCTAGAGCATCCAAGCTCCCTTTCAGGGTTTGCAATATGAGGAGTCAAGGAAACTCATGGGAGAAACCATGAAAGGCAAAATCATGAAGCGCCCTATAATGTAAGGTGTGGTCACCGCCGATGGTCACATCGTTGAGATATGGAAAGAAGAGCCCGAGAAGCCAAGCTCCATTTCGGAGTTTGTGACATGGAGAGTCAAGACGACTCATCACAGGAATGCCAAAACACAAAATCGTGATTCAATCTGAGTTGTTGATTAAGGAAGAGCGTGGATCGTTGATTTAGCTTCGTTTTCAGAGTTTTGGTGACAACGACTTAGAGTGTCGAGACCCCTCATCACAGGAATGCGAAAATGAGAAATCATGAAATAAATTTATGGATAAGCATTGGTCACATCTATGGGCATGTGAAGGAAGGATCTTGCAAGTTGCAAGGCTCCATTTCGTGATCGAGAGTTGGAAGAGTCAGAGTGACTCACAACAAAATCCCTGAAACGTGAATTGCGAAATGCGTTTTCAGAATTGGCCCATGGTCATAACTTATGGTCACATAGACGAAGGCTTAAGGGAGGAGCTAGCATGAAGCTAAGCCCCATTTCAGAGATCGCAACTTGGAGAGTCGAGATGCCTCACAACAGAAATTCGCGATACGTGAAATTGTGAAATACCTTTTGAACAAGCCCTTGGTGATCGATTGAGGTCACATGCGAAAGGAAAGGTGAAAGGTGCCAAAGGCATAAGGCTGCAAAGGTTCATAGTGTAACTGCTAGAAACCACTAATGGTTTCTGCCAAAGGACTCAAAGAGACTTTAGGGTGATCACCAGAGAAGGCGAAGGGACTCGAGGCAACTGCCAATGGAGTGTAGACTCGTCATAGAGTCAACTGACAGATGGAAATGGGTCGAAGACTGTTACAGTCAGTAAATCCAAATAATCTCAGGAGAAGGGATAGTGAGGAGGAATGCAGTGAAAAGTATGCAGTGGTATAGTGCATGTGGTATGCACAAGGTGCACTAAGACTATAAAAATGGAGAACAAAGAAGAGATGAAAGATGTGATTTTTGAGAGCGTGTTATGCAGGTAGAAGCATTAAGTCTAGAGGAGAAATTGCACAGCAAAAGAAAAGCACAGAGATGCAAGAAAGACAAACATTGATACAGGAGAGTAGAGAAGCATAGCAGAACAGTGATAATCCTGGTAAGCAAATGACGACTATTGAATCACTGTAATAAATATATAGAGAGAAAATTTTTATATTTCAGGGTGGTTGGGAGGTGCTAGGGAGGACTGTTTTCCTTTGAGTGTCGAGTGGGTGCTTGAACACGGGGAGTTGTATATTCCATCTGGTAGCAGCCAGAGAAACCAGGATGGCAGGGTGGTGCTAGGGAGAACATTGGTTGTCTGTTATACAGGTTGGTGCCTGTGTGACTGAAAGTTGGTGCTTCCATCCAGTTGGTGCTGGAGCAGTGAGGGAGTTGGTACTTCCTTCTAGTGGGTGCTAGAGAAACCAAAGAGTTGGTTCTCTCAACAAGCAGTAGATTACAAAACAGAGGTGGTAGCCTCAATACGAGTTGGTGCTTATAAGAATGATAATGTACATAAAATAATTATCATATAAGAAGAAGAGGTTTTCACCCTTTATGGGTTTCCTCGGGAATATCTGTCTCTGTACTATACATGTGTGTGATTGATGTTGAATACTCTACTGCTTATTTATTGTGATCATCATTGAGAAGTCATGTAATATATTTAAAAATGGATATAATTGTTTAAGCACAGTAACAATTGATTCACCCCCCCTCTCAGTTGTCCAATAATTCGTATCAGAGCCAGCCCCTTTTATCTAAGGGTAGATTCTAGATATTAAACATGTCAATCCATGAAGGAACTTCAACCAATAAGGCCCCTCTGTTCAATGGAACAAACTTTGTCTTCTAGAAAGTTAGAATGAGAACCTACATAATGGCTTTAGGTGCAGATGTCTGGGATGTGTAGAGATCGGTTATATAAAGCCAGTTGTACTAGCTAATAAGGACGACAAGCTAGAATTCATCTTCAACGATAAGGCTATGAATTCTATCTTGAGTGGGCTTGCAGAAGCATAATTTGTGAAAGTTATGCACCTAGAAACTGCCAAAGAAATGTGGGATAGACTCATTAGCAGTTATGAAGGTAATGAGAAGGTAAAGGACGCCAAGCTTCAAACCTACAGAGTATAGTTTGAACAACTGAAGATGAAAAATGATGAAGCTGTTGGAAAGTACTTTCTGAGAGTTGAAGAAATGGTAAATGTAATGAAGGCACTTGGTGAAAAAATTGAGGAACCTTCTTTAGTTCAGAAAAATTTGAGATATCTACCAGATAGGTTCAACTCGAAGGTCTCTACTATAGAATAACTTAGTGATCTAAAAGCCTTGGTGTTTGATCAACTTCTAGGAACATTGACGCATATGAAATGAGAATAGTTAAAGATAAACCCACCTCTAGAGAAGCATCATTTAAGGCAGACAAGAATGAGGATTTTGAGCCTGATGAAATTGATGCAAAATTTGTGAGAAGATTGAAGAAGGGATCAGACAAATACAAAGGTAAAATGCCTTTCAAATGTTTCAATTGTGGTGAGATATGTAATTTTGCAAATAAATGTCCTCACAAAAGAAAGGATCAGACATATGATGATGAGGAGAAGCACCAACACATACTTTTCTTTAAAGAGAATAATTTAAGAAGAATGGTCTTTGTGTAAACAATGATGATGATCCTTTAGATGATGAAGACAATGAATCCTCTATTGAAGATAAACTAAATGACTTCATTGTTATGGCCAAAGAGAATTATGATAATACAAGCACATGAAGTGATGCTAATGAATAAGAAGCTATGGTTGACCTGGAAGGAGAATTGATCAGTGCACTAGAAGAGCTTGACAGACTCAGAATTAAGACGAGAAAGAAAAAAAAATATCCGATACAATTCAAGAAAGGCAATAAATAACCTGACGAATGCTTTTCCCTGCTAAAAGTGGAATTACAAGAGGCAAAGAAAATCGAAGACATTCTGAAACAACAATTATAATAAAAGAAGACAATATGTGAAGCTCTGGAGGAAGAAGTAGTGAAAACTAGGAAAGAGTTGGAGAAGTTTCAAGCCTTGTATCATCAGAATATGTCAAGTATCAAAGCCTCAGAATAATTGGCCACCATTCTGAATCAACAAAGAAACCCAAATCTGAAAACAAGTCTGGGTTATGAAGAGGGATCAAGTAGTGATCAACCAAGCAACACATATCCCATCAAGTTTGTCAAATCTACCATCTATGACAACAAAAAACCTGTAGAAACAAAATAAGATAATCAACGGCCCAGGAGGAGTAACGAAAGAGGTACTAGAACTGAAACTATAGATCAAAGAAATAATGTACTCTCTATTCAAAGAAATCATCAGCATGGAAGAAATCGACCTTCTCAAAGAAGACAACCATTTTCTAGGTACCAAGGTTTTTTCCATGGATATTATTTTTTCTGTTGTAACTTTGGTCATAAAGCTGTAAACTATTCTTTAAAATTGAGATATGAGCAATCAAGACATTCAAGGTATAGATATCTTCCACAACAAAGAATGAGACAATGAAGAAACAAACTGTCACAGACTGCAAATCACTTGATGGATGGGACAAGGACACAGGTTAAGCATAACAATCATTATGATCCCTTATTCAACAAACTAGAATGTTACATTTGTCATAATTATGAACATAAAGCTGCTGACTGTCGCTTAAAGAACTATGAACCATATTTGAATCCCTCTGCTAAAAATGTCAAGGGTTGGAAGAAGAAAGAAAGTGACAAGTGTGGATTAGTGTTGTTAGCTCCATGAAAAAAGAACCTTTAGTATATAGACAGTGGATGCTCCAAACATATGACGAGAGACAAAGGTAAGTTTCTATATTTAAGTGAAAGTAAATCAGGAAACATAACCTTTGGAAATGATGCTTCAGGTAAAATCAAGGGTAAAGGGATGGTGAGTTAAAGTAATGGAAGAGGAAAAGCCCAATATGTTCTGCTTGTAGATGGGCTGAAATATAATCTGCTCAATGTAAGTCAAATGTGTGATAGAGGATGTGAAGTGGTGTTCAATTCCAAGGACTGCTAGATAAAGTCTGTAAATTCAGGACAAGTGGCGGCTAAAGGCATAGGGACATAAAATAATGTATATGTGCTGAAAGAAGATAGAGAAGAATGTCATCTAAGAAAACATGATGAGAGATGGTTATGTCATAGGAGACTTGGACATCTAAAATTTGATCATTTAATCAATCTCAAAAATCTTGAGGCAGTAAAAGATCTTCCAAGAATATCAAAGCCACAAGATTTAGTGTGTAAACCCTGCCAAGTAGGAAAGCTAACCAGGACACAGTTTCAATGCATGAGCTCTACTTCAACAAAGAAACCACTCCAACTAGTTCATATGGATTTATGTGGACCATCAATATAGGAAGGCACAGGGAAATAAAAATACTTCATGCTGATCATTGATGATTACTCCAGACTCACTTGGGTTGCCTTTCTCAAAGAAAAAGTTGAAGCATTTGAGAAATTTAAAATATTTAAGGATTTAATTGAGAATCAAACATGCAAGAGGTTAAAGGTAGTAAAATCAGAGAGAGGAGGTGAATTTATTTCAAGTGAGTTCAAGGAATTCTGTGATAAACATGGGATCAAGAGAGAATACACAATCCCAAGAACTCCACAACAAAATGGAGTAGTTGAGATGAAAAATAGAACAATGCAGCAAATGGCCAGGTCAATGATGAATGAGAAGAACATTGGTCAAAACTACCGGGTAGAAGCAATACATACAACAGTACATGTTCTTAACAAAGAACACCTCAGACCACACACCGACAAGACACCTTATGAACTGTGGTATGGGAGACCTGCTTCAATAAAACACTTCAAAGTCTTTGGGAGTAAGTGTTACATAAAGAATAATGACGAGAACCTTGGAAAGTATGATGATAATGCTGATGAAGGCATATTCTTAGGGTATGCTACAGAGAGTAAATTATACAGATGCTATAATAAGAGGTTGCATAGATTGGTTGACTGTACTGACATAAAAGTTGATGAAGGAATACTAGTAAGAGAGGTGAACAATACTGAATCAACAACAAAGGATATAGATGAAGTTGAAGTTGAACAGGTCCAAGAATCAGAACAAGAAGACTCTGAGCCAGATGAAGATGCAAATATTCAGACAAACTCAAATCAACAGCCAACATCAAATTCCTCCTCCAGAATCACGCAAAAGAATCATCCTGCAAGTCAAATAATTGGTGAAAAAGATAAAGGTGTACAAACTAGAAGAAATATAATAAAAAACATCGAACAATCACATATATACTTCATATCCTTGCTGGAACCCAAGAATTTTAATGAAGCTAGCAAAGATGACGATTGGGTTAAAGCCATGAATGATGAACTTGATCAGATTGAGAAAAACAATATGTGGGAGATGGTTCCTAGAATTGAAGGTAAAAATATCGTTGGTTCCAAATGGATCTTTAAGAAAAAAATGAATGAGAAGGGATAAGTTGTCAGGAAAAAAACAAGATTGGTCTGTAAGGGCTATGCTCAAATAGAATGACTAGATTTTGATGAAACATTTGCACCAGTAGCAAGACTAGAAGTGATCAAAATATTTCTTTCCTATGCTTGTCATAAAAGGTTTGAAGTCTATCAAATGGATGCCAAGTCAACATTTCTAAATGGATATTTAAAAGAAGAAGTCTATATGGAACAACCCGAGGGTTTTGAACTATCAGATAATCCTGACCTTGTATGCAAGCTAAATAAATATTTATATGGGTTGAAACAAGCCCCTCATGCCTAGTATCACAGACTGGATATGTATCTCCAAGACAAAGGATTCAAGAGAGGAACAATTGACAACAATCTACATATCAACACAAAGGGTAATGACTTGCTCATCGTGTTGGTCTATGTAGATGACATCATCTTCGGATGTAATAATAATTCATTGGTACAATGGTTTGCTTCTGCCATGGAGTCTGAGTTTGAAATGCCTATGATAGGTGAATTGTCATTTTTTCTTGGTCTGCAAATTACTCAGAGGTATGAAGGAATGTTCATTTCTCAAGAAAAATATCTAAGAGAAATGTTGAAAAGGTTTCAAATGGAATATTCTAAACCTGTGGGCACACCTATGGTTACTGGATGCAAATTAAGCAAGGATGGTGACTCACCTGATGTTGATCAAAGTTCATATAGCTCAATGATAGGCAACCTTTTGTACATCACAACATATTTTCCATACTTAATGCATGCTGTTGGAATGGTAGGAAGATATCAATCTGTACCTAAACAAAGTCATTTGCTAGCTGTCAAAAGGATATTCAGATATTTGAAAGAAACAATGAACTATGGCCTAGGGTATCCTAAGAATCAGAATTTCCAATTATCAGTCTACTCAGATGTTGATTAGGCTAACTGCATGGATGAAAGGAAAAGTAAGAGTGGAGGTGCATTCTTCTTAGGAGATTCTTTAGTAGCATGGCTGAGTAAAAAGCAAGGTTCCATTTCTTTATCAACTATAGAGGTAAAGTACATTGCTGCTACTACTTGTTGCACTCAAGTATTATGGATGATTCAGACACTTGAAAAATTGGAGGTAAAATATATTGCACTGATCCCAATTCATTGTGATAACAAAAGTGCCATAAGTGTGTCCAAGAATCCTATATTCCACTCCAAGACCAAGCATATTCCCATAAAATACCATTTTCTGAGAGAGTAGGTCACCAATCATATTGTTCAGGTTCAATACATTCCAACCACAAAAAAACATGCAGATATCTTTACTAAACCCTTAGCCAATACACCCTTTGAATATCTCCATCAGAAGTTGGGTATCATCCCGTCTCACAAGTAAGAGAATCCATCCTGTTAGGGGGTGTTTGTGTTGGTTTAATGTCCGATACCTCCAAAAAATTACTGCAACAGCTCAGGGGGAGTGTGTTCTTTCTTTGACATTGTTGTCAAAGGGGGATAAGAACAACATGACTGGATGCTACGATTGGAGATCAAGGTCTAAGCAGAATAGTGCAGTCTTTTAGGGTTGCCATCAATGCCAAAGGGAGAGATTGTTGGCATGTTCACAGGAAAAATGCACTTGTCATTGATGGCAAAAACACACAGGAAGGAGAACCTCAGGAGGAAAAGCGATAGTGATCATTGGATCCCATTCATAATTCCAAATGACCATCAGATCTGAATTAAGACAGGAGGAGCATGCATATGGAGGACAGATCTTAGGTGTGAGATCTGAGTGCAGGGTCTGACCATCGTTGGATCTAGGAGAACTTGCACGTTCTTTAAAGTGAAAGGAGAAGTGGGCTTACAAAATCCTGAAAGCAGGATTCCTGAAATTTGCGATTAGATCCAGACCATTGGATCAAGGAAAGTTGATGACCATTGATCTGCTTTGAGAGCCTCAGTAGCTGTCGAGTGGGATATACGACAAGGCATGGAGAGAGTCTGGGTGGAAGACACATTCTAGAAGGAGGCGAAGGTGGTAAATAGAGGAGGAAGCGGTAAGAGGTTTAGGAGGGGCCCATACAAAAATACCTCATTCTGGAACCCCCCTTCTCGTTAAAGGAAAAAAGGTGAAGGGGTCCAGAATCGAACCTCAACCATAGATCTAAGCGCTTCGATCTCAACCGTTCAAACTTGCATGCTCCATTCCAGACCCCCCCCCCATTAAAAGAAGAACGACAAGGGGGGTTTGGAATTGAATCCTGACCGCTGATCTAGACGTGTGAATCCTGTTCACGTGAATCAACCTGCTGCTTAGCCATTGGAACACGGACAAATCTGGGCCATCAGATCAAGGAGGTAGATCATGACAGACCACGTCAGCAAGGACACATGGAACAATATTTCAAGGACACGTGTCAAGTTGATTCGGCATCACTGGCCACTGGAAACCTCAAATCTGAGTGACACATGGTAGCCACTCGGATCATGACACATCATTGAGTGACACAAGAATGACATCACTCGGGGAGTTTGACTTCGGGAGTTTTATCTTCATCAGTCCCCCAAAATCCCGAAGGATGAAGTCCCAGGGAGGAGGATAACCATTGGAGCAACGAGAAATCTCGACTGCTGATCTGGAGAGAAAAGTGATCGTTTGATTGGCAAGTGGTCATAACTCATGGTCACATCATCAAGAGTTGGATGGAGAAGCTAGAGCATCCAGGCTCCATTTCAGGGTTTGCAATATGAGGAGTCAAGGAAACTCATGGGAGAAACCCCGAAAGGAAAAATCACAAAGTGCCCTATAACATAGGGTGTGGTCACCAGTGGTGGTCACATCGTCAAGAGCTGGAGAGCAGAGCTTGAGAAGCCAAGATCCATTTCTGAGTTTGCGACATGGAGAGTCAAGATGACTCATCACAGGAATGAAGAAACACAAAATCATGATTCAATCTAAGTCGTTGATCAAGGAAGAGTGTGGACCATTGATCTAGCTCCATTTTCAAAGTTTCAGTGATCACGACTTAGAGTGTCGAGACCCCTCATCACAGGAATGCCGAAATGTGAGATCGTGAAATCACTTTATGGATAAGCGTTTGGTCACAACTATGGGAATGTGAAGGAAGGAGCTTGCAAGTTGCAAGGCTCCATTACATGATCGGGAGTTGGAAGAGTCAAAGTGACTCGCAACAAAATCCCTGAAACCAAATTGTGAAATGCATTTTCGGAGTTGGCCCCTGGTCATAACTTATGGTCACATCGATGAAGGCTTAAGGGAGAATCTATCACGAAGCTAAGCCCCATTTTGGAAATCGTGACTTTTGAGTTGAGATGCCTCACAACAGGAATTTGCGATACACAAAATCATGAAATACCTTTTGAGAAAGCCCATGGTCACCGACTGAGGTCACATGTGAAAGGAAAGTTGAAATATGCCAAAGGCATAAGGTTGCATAGGTTCGCAGTGTAACTTCTAGAAACCACTGATGGTTTCTACCAGAGGACTCAAAGAGACTTCAGGGTGATCACCATAGAAGGTGAAGGGACTCGAGGCAACTGCCAGTGGAGTGTAGACTCGTCATAGAGTCGACTAATAGATGGAAATGGGTCGAAGACTGTTACAGTCAGTAAAGCCAAAGAATCTTAGGAGAAGGGCTAGTGAGGAGGAACACAGTGAAAAGTATGTAGTGGTATAGTGAATGCGGTATGCACAAGGTGCACAGAGACTATAAAAATGGAGAACAAAGAAGATATGTGAGATGCGATTTTTGAGAGTGTGTTATGCAGATAGAAGCATCGATTCTAGAGGATAAACTACACATCAAAATAAAATCATAGAGATGCAAGCAATAAAGACACTGATACAAGAGACCAGAGCAGCATAGCAGAATAGTGATAAGCCTGGTAAGCCAATGACAACTATTGAATCACTGTAATAAATCTACAGAGAGAAAATTTTTATATTTCAAGGTGGTTGGGAGGTGCTAGGGAGGATTGTTTTCCTCTGAGTGCCGAGTCGGTGCTTGAACACAGGGAATTGTATATTCCATATAGTAGCAGCCATAGAAACCAGGGTGGTAGGGTGGTGCTAGGGAGAACATTGGTTCTCTGTTATACAGGTTGGCGCCTGTGTGACTGAAAGTTGGTGCTTCCATCTAGTTGGTGCTGGAGAAGTGAGGGAGTTGGTACTTCCTTCTAGTGGGTGCTAGAGAAATCAAAGAGTTGGTGCTCTCAGCAAGTAGTAGCTTGAAAAATAGAGGTGGTAGCCTCATTATGAGTTGGTTCTCATAAGAATGATAATGTACATAAAATAATTATCATATAAGAAGAAGAGGTTTTCACCCTTTATGGGTTTCTTCAGGAATATATATCTCTATACTATACATGTGTGTGATTGATGTTGAATACTCTACTTCTTATTTATTGTGATCATCATTGAGAAGTTTTGTAATAAATTTAAAAATGGATATAATTGTTTAGGCACAGTAACAACTGATTCACCCCTCCTCTCAGTTGTCCAACATTTCCCCCGATCTCAAGGTGAGTGGCTTGCACACAAACTTCGTCAAGACTAATGGGGTTAAACAAGAGAAAAGTATGATGAATATAACTATGAAGTGCGCCAATATAATTCATTAAATTTTCATAATAATCCAAAGGAATGTTCAATGAAAGATATTTCTTCCTAAATTCTTTTGTGAAACTTTGTACAGTTTTACCTTTACTTTGTCTCAATGTTTGCCATTCCATCATTGCTTTATGTAAATACCCTAATGGATAGAACTACTTCCTTATCTCTGATTTATATTCCGACCATGAGGAAAGAAGATTACCATACTTACTCTTGTCCTGTAACTTTCTCTCCCACCATACGAGAGTGGTGCCTTCCAACCAAAGAGAAGTTGTTATCACTCCAGGAGTCTCTTTAGGTTGCAGCTCAAGAGAGCTTGGTAACTTATCATAATGCTTAAATATGTATTAATTTGGATCAAGTTGGATGACTTGATATGCTCTCATTCACTCAAAATACATATGGATACACTCAAACATAGAAGGTTTTCTACTATAATTGTTCATAATTTTTTATCAAGATGTGAACATATGAAGAATGCTTATCATACTAACAGAAATACACACACATAGAGCATATATGAATGGCCATATATAATAAGGAAATATACTTGTGAGTTTATTATATCAATGAAGAGACAAGATGGTCGTTATATGACATTAGATAAACATAGATAAATGCATATAACATTCTCTCATAGGCATAGAAAAGATAGAAGATGGAAGTCTGAAAAATATACAAAAAAGAAACTTCTATTTCAATATATTTCCAAAATGTCTTATAGTAAAGAGTACCATAGAGTCTTCAATATCGAACCCAGAATAGTGATGCCTCTATGGGCTTAAATAGTGCTTACAATATAGCTGTCAAATCCTCAAAGGGTGGATCTCAATGACACTTTTTTAAAGGAAGTCTACAAGATTACAAAAGATAGGATTTCAGATCCTATTTTCATGAGATAGATACCCCATCCTAATCCCAAGACTTTATCTCTGCCTGAGCTTCCTAATGGGTGTAGGAGACCATCATAATTGACCTCTAAAATTTGGATCACTAACCCAATCTTTGATTGCTGAAAATCATGTCAGACTTTGACCGAATCTTTCACACACAGAACTTTGATGCGTTTGTAGCGCAATACACTGCAGAAACCTGCTTTGTGCTACCAACTAGTTGTAGGAGACTATTTTAGAACAAAATGAGTGAATGGTTTCTTTGAAGAGTGAGCTAGGTGCTGCAAGGAGTTGATTTAGGCCTGATAATTCATGATATAACCTATGTAGCCCTGAAAACTTCAAAATTTGTGACAAAATTGTTTTTGTAAATGAAAACTTGTCTTGACAAAAAAACATATTACTGCCGATTATTGATCCTATTGAGACTACTTAGGCTTCGTCTCAATATCTATACCATACATATCCTCCTTAATATAGCATAAAAAATGATTTCATCATTTATCATCAGTCACAAAAAATCTTAAAACATTTTGAATTAATCATCAAGCTTGGGAGAACTAGAAGAGGTAATCTCCTTCAAGAAGATAGCCAAATTCATCTTACTAAGCATATTTTTGGCCAAGTATAAGTGCCTTGTTATATTCCTATTCTCTTCTCGTAGACTAAGGTTTTGTTTGTATATATTGGCCAATTGCTTCCTCTGAAATATCTTTCTACTGATGGTCTTCTTCAACTAATTACATTCCCTTGCAAGTTCATTTATTTGGCTTGAGAATTGTCTACCAAGTGTGACATTTTCTTGATGTAAATTATGATTCTTTTCCTGAACCTTTTTTATCTAGTTGTCTTCCTCCTTGAACAATTGAGCCCAATTCTCTCTAGGTCCTTTCTCTACTTCTAGGGCTGGCTCTGGTGGAGACT
The DNA here is from genome assembly GCA_000966675.3 of Picea glauca. NCBI lineage: Eukaryota > Viridiplantae > Streptophyta > Pinopsida > Pinales > Pinaceae > Picea > Picea glauca. Next base: position 160,120 of record JZKD02S0193174.1, on the reverse strand, counting down.
TTCTCAAATTAACTATGGCTTCCAATGCTTCCTTTTCAATAGGGGAAGCTTTAAATTTTGATAACTTATGACTAGGATCTACCATATCACTGCTTGGAACATACTACTCTACTAAAACAAGCTTCCTCCTAGATGATCTTCTAATAAATGGTGTGTCAACTATAGCTTGGATAGTTGGAGGATTGTCTTCAATTTCCATATGAGGTAGATCCAGAAGAGGCTCTGCCTGATCTTAAACAATGGTTTCTTGGGCCTTTTCATTTCTCTTATTTCTTCTATAGAATTGGGCAAGTTAGGGTTTTGAAGAAATAAGGTTTTGAGAAGGTTGATTTTTTTCAAGTGCAAAGGGGACAATAGATCCAGAAGGCTGAGCTATTTCAAGGATAGGAGAAGAAGGGGTAGAATCTTGTGCTACTTCAATTGAGGGAGAATAAGGTTCAATAGGAGGTGGTATCTCAGATGATGGGGAAAAGGATTCAATAAGAGGTGTTGCAATCTTCTTCTTAGAGGGTTTGAGTTTAGGAGGAGAAGGAGGAAAATCAATGTGGTAGTTTGATAAAAATAAGAAGGTGGACCAATCCTTCCCTTCCTTTTTCAACTATTCAAGCACTATAAGTTTTATTAAATCATGGTGGAAGATAGACTTCTGAAGATTATCGGGTTTTCTTTGTGCAAATGAAACCATCCTTTGCAAGCTCATGAAGAGGAAAAGGGCTAAGTATATCTCTTTCTTACCATTGAAATGGAGAAGGAGCTTGAAATGGTACTGCAAAACCCAGTTGTACCTTCCTTCACATGTGAAAAACCTCTGAATGATGAGTAGAAACTTTTCATACTCCTCTATTAGCCATTTCCTAGGGACACCCTTCATTAGATCAACTCCTCTATGTTCAAGTCTGAGCATATCTTGGCACCAGTCTTCCTTTTCAATTCTCTTTGCTTTGAACCATTTTTCCCCTGTCCTACGGATCTCTGTTACTTCTGCCATCATATCTGCTATCACCTGGATTTCCAAGGGACTAAATTTTTTATTTCCAACCTTGTAGTTCTGTACAAAGTTTCTTGATACCTCCAGATGGTGTCCTTGCAGTTTCTAGAAAAACCTCCAGCAACCCATGTGTTTGAAAGAGTCGACATGGTTAGTTTCTTGCTCAGTTAAGGAGGTGTATGTAGGCTCAAATATGAACAGGGAGCCTGACCTTTTTTTGGGAATGGGGTCCTTCCTTGATGCCATGAGAGAAAATATAACCTTCTACAACTGTTTCTGCACAAGAAATGGTGAGCAAAAACCCCAATGAAGAAGAGCTTATTTAATGTATGAAAAACTTGAAACTCCTTTGATGGCAAGATGCAACTATGGAAGAGACCCTTAGTGATTTGATGATGGTCAAAAGAACTCAGACACATCTCCTTTTAATAGTTTTTCCCTTGAAAAAAATTGGAATTCAAAACATGACTTTTCCCTCCGAGTTTGTAGCGCGCCATACGCTGAAATGATGCTTTGCGCTGACAACAAAGGATGAGTTGGTAGCGCCTCCAGTACAAAAGTACAAAGATTCTCTACAAACTCATAATCATGAAGGGGAATGATATATAAAGGTCAAATCATGATTTGAGAGATATATGATAGCTTTAAAAAGGAAAAAAACTGACTTATCTGACCCATGACTCATCAATAAGAGATAAATGACTTATCTTTTTGACCAATAATGACCTAGGAAAATGACCATGACAACCACTTAGTCATTTTTTACCTTATGACATGACTCAACTTTGATGACTAGACTCAATGAAGGGCATACTTTATTTAATGACTCATGAGACTAAAAATTAAAATATCACCTAAGACAAGAATAAAAAGGTATTTTTATTGGGAGATAATAGAAGCCAGTTTCACTTTAACTTCCTCTTCGTCAATATGATGAACATGATAATATACTTCAACTTGTCAGATCCAATTGTCTAACTTTTCAGGATTAGCATCTCCATTAAACATAGGTAAATCAAACTTTACATCAAGCTTTAATAATGGTTTCTTAAAAGAGGATTTATGGTTAGAATGCTGAGAGTGATGAGAATGCTCAGAGGAAGAAGAACTAGAACTTGAAGGTGAAGATGGAGGCTCAGGAGGATCTCCTCCAGCCCCTTGGTTTACCAAAGGATCATCATCTACATGTGCTTCCTTTTTATTCTCCTTCTTCTTCATCCTCTTCTCGTAATCTCCATACATTCGTTCAACCATTTCTAACATACGATAAAATACCATGTGAAAGTTTTTCTCCTATTCATCACACTTGTCCTCTTCTGCCATATTCTTCCTTCATGATGCACAATGAACTTCAGGGTTGAAATTATTAAGTGTTCCTTCACCCTGCTTATGCTTGGCCCTAGTAAGAATTAATACTCAACAATTCAAGTCAAAGATGACTGCTCTGATACCAACAAGATCTGGGATATTTTCATCAGGTGACTTATTAAAGAATTGTATTAAATGAGAATAAACAAAAGTACACCATAAAGAAGGAAAATATCAAAAAGAAAGAGACATAAGCATGCAATATGAACACAAATAACTTGATAACGGAGTTCGTTGTTGTTGGACTACATCTCCGGGTCCTTCTCTCAAATGGGTATGTATTTTTATTAACTCCACCAAAGAATTGGGCAAAATACATAAGTATACGTCATTCTAGAGTTAAGATACACAATATTTGCTTAGATCAGAAAAATAACACCACCACTGTGTTCATGGCATCGTTTTACCTAAAAATGACTATCTCCATGCCTCGATCCGAGTTTGACACTTTCAGGCCCAAGAGACACCCCTGCCTCAGTTTCTATGCCACTGCTCCTGCAATAAATGATTGAGAAATATAAAAAACAACGCCCAAATCCATACCGTATGAACATGCTTGGTATCACATGTCTCTCCCCTTCTAAAATCTGGTGAACACCCCTTTATATATATAAAAATGTGGTGGTTATGCATTGATGGAAGAGGTTGGAACATTGGCTATGGAGGCTATATTTAGAGGATTTAGTTGGTGGAGGTCTCGAGGTTGAATTGCACGGACCTCCACTTTTTAGCATATATTTACAACAAATTTTGGTGTGCCCTGCCAAATCTGGTGGGAAACCACTAGAATGGCAGAGGCAACTAGAATGGTGGAACAAGTGTTATATGTGGAGGTTGGAATGTATATGTTGTGGTCGCATGCATTTAACATATAACCAGGGGCTGGGCTGAAGGCCTAGCCTCTTTCTTTTGGCGCCCACATCGAAATTTAAACTTAAATAAAATTAACATCGTATGATAAACAAGGACTATAGCATGTTGTGTTGGCTAGCACGAAGGTTGTAAGTACTTTGGGGTAAAGGAGGTTAAGGGTTCAACTCCTTATAAACCATGATAAGAAAATAGTGAGTCATCTTTACATCAATCAAACTAAACATCATATATCAAAGAGACCACAACGATCCATATTCATATTTGCATCATGTATCAATGACAACTCATTGATCCATCTTCATCTATGCATCATGTATCAATGGAAACTCATTGATCCATCTTTATCTATGCATCATATCAATGAAAACTCATTGATCCATCTTCATCTATCCATTCTCATCAAGGACAATGCATATTAGATTAGTATTCTATGACAATCAATCAATCAATCCTTTGGCATCAATCAATCCCTTGACATCAATCAATCACTTGACATCAATCAATCAAAACTTTGGCATCAATGAAAACATGATCCAATGGGTGCTTGCAAATATTGTAATAATAGGTTAGTGCCTACATATTGTTGAGTTGGTGATAAATTAAGGAGATCAATGTCTCCAGTAGTTTGGTGCCTAAAATATTTGTAACAATAGGTTGGTTCCTACAGACATTTATAAAGATAAGTTTTATGGTTTTCTCCCTATTGGGTTTCCATGTTAAAACTTTCTACATTGTGATTTGAGTTTATATGTGATTATTTTTTCTTAGCTAATGAATTATTGATGAATGGTTAAATAAATTAAAAAATATCTATACTGATTCACCCACCTCCCTAATATAAGCATAAGTTCAAGATGACTAAGTATCACTAGTTTCGCATCATGTATCACAGTTATATTCCCCAAATTACACACATTATTCCATGATCCATGACTCACAAACATGGTATGACCTTGAAAAGTAATGATTCATTTGGTTCCATGAAATCATAAAGGGTAAAATAATGTTTGATCTCGAGGATCCTAGTTAAGCATCCCCAAATGGATTTGGGTCATCAATGACCCTAAATGAAGCATCCTAACCAATATTTGGCTATATTAGGAGTTTGGATCCAAAGACCAAACTGAAACAATGGGTGAATATCTTTAATGAAGAGTTCTTAAGAATATAGTACATTCAGACTAAATACCAAATGCAAAAAACAATAGGAGAGGTGATTAAGTACCTTACCTAAGCATTATACATCCCAGAAAGTCTATATATCTATAATAAAGTATAGAAAATGAATATATTCATATTACTACATGTAGCATGAGGGAAAGAATGGAAGACAACTCAAGCACAAACACACTAGTACAAGGGGGGGAAGGAGAGTGAAGTGTAACTTGGTTTTATGGATAAATTAAGAAACCCTAAGGTAAGAAAAAATACGAGACGGTCTCTAAAACTAGGTATCTTAAGGTGTAATGTTCTTGACTTGGCTAGTCTAGGAAACAATGCTAATGTGTGTGTAGGATCAAAGGTTTACAACATATAAATGATCATATAAATAATAAGCATGACAAAGGACTGCAAAGTTTGTATTATGATATATTTGTGGATTACAAAATGGCTGAATGTAGCTGAATAAAATAACAATACTCGACTAGATCAACAGACAAAGGATCTTAGCCGGAATAAAAATAAGCAACTGTGGCTGAATTAAATAACAACACTCGGCTAGATCAAAAGACAAAAGGATCTTAGCTGGAATACAAATAAGAAACTAAAAGATAATACCTGGAATATGGGAGCACTGCGGAATCAATGAAGAATGATGGAAGACCTGGATGATATTCTCGGTGACTAGGGTCTGTCTTTCAACAACGAAATCAACCAACTAGTGTCTTCCTCCTGGAATACACTGAACTATCTCTCCTGAGATGTGCCTCTTCTCCTCAATGACAAGTCATAATCTGCATAATGATGAATTTGGTCACTGACCCTTCCTTTATAGCTTTCCAAAACCCTAAATCATGTTGAAACCCTAATTCGTTGTTGATTTCCAAAACCCTAAATCATGTTGAAACCCTAATTCGATGTTGACTTCCAAAA
>JZKD02S0193174.1:124743-139382 GCA_000966675.3 Picea glauca | reverse complement strand
TCTTCTACACTAAAAATTGTTATTATAAAAAAATTATGATCTCCAATGATAAGAATTCTATTGGATTTAAAATTTTATGGATGCAAATCTTCCTATTTTTATTTTTGTCATTAATTCATAAGTTGATTGCTATCAAGTTTTAAAATATTACTTCATTAATTGTGGTTTTACTCAACATTGGGGGCATAATTTTATAAATGTTTTAAAAAGCAATGATAAAAGTATGTAAACTAACAAACACTACTTTAGTTAAAAACCAAATTATCACAAAATCATGTTATCAATTTATTTTTTTAATTATAAGCCACATTTTTTTTGTTAATCTTACTTTAAAATCTACAAAATAAATGAACATAAATTCTGTTTTTGAATCATGTTAACATATCCTAAAAAATGTTGTACTATTAAACATGCATATCAACCATATCATTAGATATAATTATATCAACATAAAAAGTAGAATTTCATATCCCATTAAAATTTCAACTGGACATTTAACATTTTTTAGGATTTCACAATTGGAAATACTTAAATAAGTTGAAACATTTTTAAATATATGCAACGACATATAAATATGTTCAAATAACAAATGTTCTATGCAATCAAAAATAATTTGAAAGACAAACACATGACACATTGTTGAAGGTGAATCCCCCTGCGGACAAGTAGATTCCCTCTTGGTCTCTAAACTCCTAAGGCCAAGACAGAAGGTGCTTAACATGGACACTGAATTCCTTTTAGATATAATCAAGCTAATGAAAGAAAGAGAAGGAGAAAGATATGTACCTTATGAACGACGTTTGTCCTTGCAAAGTCTAGGCTGAGCTTTGATTTTGAGCTCCTTGATAGGTCCTACAAAACAAACAAAGATAAAATGGACTTCCTACTCTACCGAGATTAGCTCAATCATAGATCCATCTACTCCAGACAAAATTATATGGAACAAGTACAAGTTTGAAATAAACAAGCCAAGCATTGATTGTATTAATGAGAACAAGTAAAAGTACCTACAATCCTTTGAATGAAGGTGCAACAACCTCTTCCAGTTCTCCTTGTCCAACCCCTTTGCTCAATCAATATCCACTGATTGATTTGATGGTATCTCACTCATGATATCATAAGTTTGATGTAATTCTCAATTGTCATTCTCCTCAATACCACTTATAGGATCATAATTTTGGTATCAATCTCAATTCTCCATTCTCAATACCTTCTTATGAGATGATAAGTTAGGTATAATTCTCAATCTTCCTTGTGTCTTTCACCATAAGAAGGCCTCCTTATATAACCTTGGAGAGGTCCAACCACTTGAGAGATCTTTGGGATGATTTTAGGATTCCTCTCCTTCAGTTGAGGATCTCCTCTAAGATCATTCCTTGGCCATCTATTTGAATCCAACTACCTTCAGGATTTGAGGGATTCTTCCCTAATTCACCTCAACAAACCCATAATTTTCTCAAAAGAGGGTAGCGCTCCCCCAAAGGGGTGCATAGGGTGCTCAAACACTCCCCAAATAGGCTTAGGGTGTGCCAACGCTCCCTAACAGTGGGTAGGGGAGTGCTCCTCTCCAAAAATCAATTTTTTTGGTGGTGTTTCCAATGGCAAAGGGCTTGTACTTCTTGCCAAGTGATTTTCCTTCTTCCAAACTATCATTTGAGGTGTCTTAAGTGTCTTTGTGATGTCGTTACGGGCACAACATAGGAAATATGGCAACATACTTTTTTTGACACTTTCAACACTTATAGTCAAGATGCGACACTTACAACACTCGTAATGATGACACTTGCGACACTATCGAAGTGAGTAATTTTGAGGTGTAACAGATTGCACCCCAAAGTATGAAGTTAGAAGATGATGATGACTGAAGTACTTTGTAGAATTTTTAGAGCAAGGGTATGGATGTAGAGAGATCGAAAAAATATGCACACAACCATCAAACAAATATTATGACATGTTTCAAACTCAAGGCAGGCATACCTATGCTTGAGTGATAAATACTTTTTAGGTATGGATGCCATAAAATACATTGTAGATCCATAATTATATTGACAAAATGGTATAGCCACTGCAGATACAATGTGGATCTATACGCCTATGACCTGAACTGATCGTAGCCTCAAAGAATACACAGTGGATCTACGAGATGACAAGACATAGCCACGACCAATACAAAGTCGATCTATGTAACAATATATGTGTCATAGTTCAAAAGAACTCCTTCGCAACCTAGGAAAAGTACATACAAGAGTGATGACTCAACCCAGGTTCATCTTACCGATCCTGATGTAGTATGAATATAACCATGTGAATAGATGTCTTGATGTCGAACATGGCAGAAACCACTTGATTACCGGTCAATGATGTAAACCGTTAACAAGCACGAGGGAGATCACCATTGATGTCAATGATTCCCAAGGTACTCTAGTACATACCGACAAATGCGAATGAATGAGTTGAAGTCGAACATCCATGGAATCATTCGATCAGGGGTCAATGATGTAAACCCACTGTCGGACGTGAGGAGGCCTACCATTGAGGCATGTAGGTCCCAAGGTACTAACTGGTTTCTAAGTCTAGTTCTTGGATAATGTGTTGAAGTCGACATGAATAGACTTGTCAAAGGAGGGACTTGATGTATCCTCCATCAATGTCATGAAACAAACACATAAATGTAATTGGTAGATCAAATGAACATGGACTGACATGGGTATTGAAACAAGATATTTATGATGGCTGAATCTCGAGGTAGATACTTCCCTTGAACACTGAGGCATGACAACAAAAACATGACATGGAACAAAACTTGACAATGCAATGGATGTTGTGACTTTCGTCAGGTGACCCAAAGGAGTAAAAGAAACTCAAAGGATTGGCTCAGTGGTTTAGCGGATTAAAATGCATGCAAAGACAAAGTGTCGTGTTCAAGGGCGACCATAAGAGTTACTGGTAGTGTTCTCAAAAACTGCTTGGCTTGCTTCTTTCAAATTCCCCCCCATCCAGATAGACGAGTACCTCTTTTTAATTTAATGAGCTCGAGGAGGGTAACACATGCTCGATATGGCTCACCTTTGGTAAGTCCCTCTTCCTTTGTTTAACGAACTGGAAGAAGTAAGGGTTTAGTCCTGTATGGGCCCTTTAATGTATGATCATTTAACGAGTCTAGAGAAGGTAAACTCGATGATTTTTCATATTTAGAGAGTCTGAAAAAAACTTAAAGGCAACTCCAATGTTGTCCTTTTTCATAATTTTAGTCTCGTGAGGCCAAAAAAGAGATAAATTATCACTCAAAAGATGCCCTTTCAAACCTTTTAAATAGTGGGAAAGGAAGCAAGATCACTCGGAAATATTTTCATGTTTAGAGAGTCTGAAAAGAGCTCAAAGATGACTCCAGGGGGTTCCTTTTTCATATATCCATGCAGGTCCGAAAAAGAGATAAAAGTTTACTTGGATGCATTCTCATGTATTTACGAGAATGAGAAAGAACAAATACTAAGCTCGGTATGCCCCCAACTTGAAATCTAGTGGCTTAACTCCAGAATGATCATCAAAGGGTGGAGACATGCCCTCCAAGTTTCAATTCATTCACCAACTGTGAGGTTGTTACCAATTTCTCTACTAGACAAAGAAAAAGGGTAAGAGTGGATGAAAAGAAGGTTCAAGAGAGGTGACTATTTCATTTTTTTAATGAACTTGACATAGAAAAAGAACTATGCTCAGGGCTCCGGGTTCAATCCCCATATTGTTGTTTCATTTTTTAACGAGGTTGCTACAGAGAGGAAAACTATGCTCAAAACCTCTGTTTCATTTTTTAATGAGATTGCTACAGAGAAGAGAAACTATGCTCATGACCTCTGTTTCATTTTTTAACGAGCTTGCTATAGAGAAGAGAAACTATGCTCGTAAGCTCTTATTGATCATGGCTTCCAAGAGAATAACGCTCTAGAAGAACACCATGTCAAGGGACAAAACTTGGTCATGGCTTCCAAGAGATCTTCACTGGATGGAAGAAAGTCACTCTGGAAGGACCACATGTCGAGGGTCACAACAGGGGTAAGGAGACCAGGCTCCAATAACCCTACCGAAGAGATCACCATGTCAACTACCAGATCCAAATCGTCAAAAGTTGAAGTCATGGGAGAGAACGCCACATAATTAACATGTGGTGAGGGCAATACTATCTACATATAAGAACCATTTAGGGAGGTAATCCAGTCAGGACTAATGAATGAAAGTTGATCAATAGTCACAATTATTCCATCATGAGGGAAATATATCACATGAAAAAGAGCGAATACAATAGCTTTCATGGAATAGACATAATCCCACCCAAGGAGTAAAGCAAAATCCAAGGGGTCTCAGACTACCATGACATCAATAAAGACATTTTTCCCTCCCAAAGTTACCAGAGATTGAGGAAGGGTCCCTAAAGGTTGACTAGTTCTTCTGTTAAAAGATAATAGATTCTGTGTAACCAATGTAAGATGAGGACAACCCAAAGCATGTCAAGCAACAGAGGATATAATACTAACAGACACGCCTTCATCTATCAACATTTGAGGAACGTCCCAACCACAAACCTGTACTGTAATCTGGAAAGGAATGTGAGAGGGAAGACGAGGTCCAGTTAGCGCACCCCAATAAAAAAGGATGGCCTCATTACTTGGAGGGGGTTTCATGGGAGAATGAGGAATGCCCCCTAGTATGGTAGATTCTGTATCAATGAGAAAAACGTGGGCAGTATCAGGTTTACTCTCTAGAGGGAGAGTAGGATTGACAGATGATGGGATCGAATCGACCACATAGGAACTCTTCAGAGGAAGAGTGGGATTGACTGATGATGGGATTAGATCAACCACTTTGGCACTCTTTGGATGAAAGGTGGGACTGACCGAGGAAGGGAATGGATCAGCCACTTTGGAACTCTTCAAAGGAGGAGTGGGATTGACCATTTGGGTTTCATTCTCCAAGGGGAGAATGGGGTTGACGTGTGGAAACGGATCGACCTCTTTGGTGTTACTCTCTAACGAGAGAGTGGGGTCGACTAAGGATGAAAATGGATTGACTACTTGGGTTACACTCTTTTGATGAATAGTAGGGTTGATCGATGACGAAACTTGATCAACTACTTGGGTTTGTGGTTTAATCGCGGATGAAACTAGATTGACCACCTGATCAACCGGACTGAACGGGGATGGAACTAGAATGATCAGTCCATCAACTAATGATGGGTTGGGGGAAATCTTACGATAACCTTTTGGAAGTTGAATTTTTTCCAAAAGAGAAGAAGCCTAGTCCATGCAAGGACAAAGGTGAGAATAATGATCACCTTTGCATAACATACAAGGGAGTTTGACAGTTGTCTTCTTCTTACCAACCTTGACATCACTTGTTTATAGGGTATCACCGGCATGTCTGACGGAGGCCAATGACGTGGAGGACCACATTTCTAATACCTTGGGAATACCAGGGAAATCCCTTAGAAAGTGTTCACCCTTACAAAGACTGCAAGGGAATTTGGGTTTTGGATATTTCATTTTAATCTTGTTGACCTCATCAACACTCCCAATACTATTAACATTAGTTGGTTGCTTGGATCCAAAATTGAATGTTGTTGGATCCTTGGTCATTTTCGGGCTCTTCTTCTTCTTCTCTTTCTGTTTCTTCTTCTTCTGATCAACCTGGCTACTTGCTTTAGAAATTTCACTAGACGAAGAAGGAGAGAGGGAAGGAGACTTAATGGGAAAAGAAGGCAAAAAGTCGACATGAGTTTGATGTGTGGGTGGTGTACTGACATCTAAAGTATTAGGTGCAGTTAAAACATTGGGAGGATTAGAGATCACCGGAGTGGGGAACAACCAAACCGGTAATCTGATGGTGAGTCCTGGAAAACTCAGTGTGGTAATGTGCAAGGACCAAAGTTTCCAAAAGAAGGAAAGGTATAAGGTTCCCCAGGAGAAGGGGTTCCTCCATTGGTACTCTCAGGATTGGATGCCATTAACACTGACTCGACCTAAGATTCACTAAGTAACACAACCAACACACGCTATGAATCTAAGAAGCAAACAATCAAACAAAACTTCCCACAATGAAACCACTAGTTGGTGATGAAATCCAATGTTTCGAGATCAAAATAGGAAGGGGCAGGGATAGAGCAGGTGGATCAGTTACATTGGCGACCTGCTTAACAGACTTACACCTTGTGCAAGCTTCCACACAGTAATTGTGGATTTAACCTCCAAGGAGCCCGAGTGAGTTTGACCAACGTCTGTTCTAGGTACATCGAGACTACCCTTCTTGTTCACCTTGTGTGAGACCCTAAATATTATGGCTACTAAGGTCACCAATTCAAAATCAGCCCCTATGCGGGTATAGTCGATAGTCCAGTCAGAAAGTATGGGCAGGATAACAAGTCCAAAATCAACTTGAGAGGCTCCCACACATAATTGTGGGTATACCCTCAAGTGACCCCTAATATATGATCTGACCACTACAAACAGTTGAACCACAGAGGGATAATCTCTGTAACTCACCCGAATGCAACCTCATGCATAACCCCTATGTGAGAGGGGAATCCCAGAAAGCCTATACAACAATTGGATTTTCTCTCCCTATCACAAGATGCTAAGTTTGTTTGATAGCTTTGGAAAGTTATACTTTCAACCTATTCCAAAGCTCTACACCTTAAACTAATGTAGGTTTTCTAACAAAGATTTAAAAAGTCTGATAAATTTTAGTTAAGTGTTGATTTTAGTGGTTGTTGTTTACTCAGAGGTGTATGAGAGTGAAGACTAATGATATTATGACTCAGTTCCCAAAACATGCATAAGAAATGATAAGCAATCTTTTCTTTTAATGAATGTCTAATTAAGGGAAGGAGAAGGATTTTCCTTTCACTGTCAAACACTAAGATGAAATGACCTCATGAAATAGTCCTCAATAAGGAATCCAATGCAATGCTAAAATGGTTGTATGTGAATGATAACCAGTAGATGTAAAGCTTCTTATGCTAATCGGACTTCAAGATTTGTGAGATTTAAGCAATCTAGAAGCAAACTTCACATAAACCAAAAGACACCCTTGTTGTGATCAAACAAGAAACAGAAAGCCAAAAACTCAAAAGGAAGGAGAAAGAGCTTGGACAAGATGACTCAAAGATCAAAAAGAAAAGTGCAAAAATACCTTTGAAACTCCTTACAAAGTTTTCACTCACTCAGATAAACGAGAAGAAAACGACAAATTGACTTCAAATCATGATGATCAAAGAGTTATTGAAAAGTAAGGAAAAATGTCAAAAAATCCAAACAAGAGATGATGAATCCTTAGAAAACAAGGTGGTTTGAGGGCCAAACAAGGACACACTAAGATAACATGAACCCTGAGAAGATGAATCAGCAAAAAGACTGAGAAAAAACCAATTTTTAAGAAGCATTTTTGCAAAAAATGGGGTAGCGCTCCCCCATAATGGGACACAGAGTGCTCCAACACTCTGTGGAACACTGTAAGGGAGTGCCAAAGCCTTGGTGCTAAGGGAAAGGGAGCGCTCTATTGCGAAAACTCAGAGATATGCCCAACAACTCAAAAAAAACTCAGGAATAATGCCAAATTCTGTGTTTAAGATAAATCCAAGATCCAAAATTAATATCTAAGGATCAAAGACACATCATGGAGAAGTTCAAGTGAGTGGGCAAAGGCATAAAACAAAATCTGGGAAAGGAAACAAAAATCAAAGCTCCTCCCCAGTGGAGTCGCCAATTTCTATTGAAGGTGAATCCCCCTGCGGACAAGTGGTATCCCTCTTGGTCTCTAAACTCCTAAGGCCAAGATAGAAGGTGCTTAACATGGACACTGAATTCCTTTTAGATCTAATCAATCTAATTAAATAAAAAGAAGGATAAATATATGTACCTTATGAATGACGTTTGTCCTTGCAAAGTCCAGGTTGAGCTTCAATATTGAGCTCCTTGATAGGTCCTGCAAAACAAATAAAGATACAATGGACTTCTTACTCTACCTATATTATCTCAATCATAGATCCATCTAATGTAGACAAAATTATATGGAACAAGTACAAGTTTGAAAGAAATAGGCCAAGCATTGATTGTATTAATGAGAACAAGTAAAAGTACTTACAATCCTTTGAATGAAGGTGCAGCAGCCTCTTCCAGTTCTCCTTGTCCAACCCCTTTGCTGAATCAATATCCACTGTTTTCTTTGATGGCATATCACTCATGAGATCATAAGTTTGATGTAATTCTCAATTGTCATTCTCCTCAATACCACTTATAGGATCATAAGTTTGGTATCAATCTCAATTCTCCATTCTCAATACCTTCTTATGAGATCATAAATTAGGTATAATTCTCAATATTCCTTGTGCCTTTCACCATGATAATGCCTCCTTATATAACCTTGTAGAGTTCCAACTACTTGAGAGACATTTGGGATGATTTGAGGAGTCCTCTCCTTCAGTTGAGGATCTCCCCTAAGATCATGCCTTGACCTTCTATTCAAATCCAACTATCTTCAGGATTTGAGGGATTCTTCCCTAATTTGCCTCAACAAACCCAAAATTTTCTCAAAAGAGGGTAGAGCTCCCCCAAAGGGGTGCACAGGGCACTCAAAAACTCCCCAAAGAGGCTCAGGGTGCACCAGCGCTCCCTAACAATGGGTAGGGGAGCGCTTCTCTCCAAAAATCAATTTTTTTGTGGTGTTTCCAATGGCAAAGGGCTTGTACTTCTTGCCAAGTGTTTTTCCTTCTTCAAACTATCCTTTGAGGTGTCTTAAGTGTCTTTGTGATGTCATTTATGGCACGACATAGGAAAGATGGAAGCATACTATTTGTGACACTTGCAACACTTATAGTCGAGATGCAACACTTGCGGACAATATGCGACACTTACAACACTCGCAATGACGAAACTTGTGACACTATCGAAGTGAGTAATTTTGAGCTGTAACACACATCAAACTCACTATTAACCAACTAAAATTGTTCAAATATTTGTTATAATTAACTTAACATTTTCTCTGTCAAAAGATGAATAAAAAAAATATAATTAGCGAAATAAAGAATATAACAAAAAGATACAAAAACAATATTAAAGATGAAATAAAACATGTACATATCTCTCTCTATTGTCATCACCCTCATGATCTTCCTCGCTTGGCATGATAACACTGTTGTTCTAAAAAATATGTTTTTATATAGAGTTGTGTCTCAATACAAACCACTAATCCCTATCCAACACATCTGGGTAAAAAAGACTTGGTTGCATTGTTTTGGGAAAACATAAGGTTCCTTAGCTTCATCCCACATATTTTTAGAGTTGATACATATCATCCCAATATCACGATATTCATTTTCATTATTCCGATCAAAGGTGTCCCACCACTTGCACCTAAAAATAACACATTGGAAAGAAGAGAAGTCCACTTGAATGATCTCCTGTATATTTCTGATGTAACCTAACTTCCCCTGTATGGTGTTTTGATCGTGGTGGCTAAAAAAACTAGATTGGTCGAACTAGACTTACAATCCACAATCTTGTGTCATGTGTCCATCATCAACATCCCCTGTGTGAAAATGATGTCCATATGCCCACATAGATGGGAACAAATGCACCTATAAAAAATGAACAAATCACAGTGTCAATATGTGTCTAATAACTCGACCATTAAAATATAAATAATATATATGTACTTACAATTCAAATGTGCATTACGAAGTTAAAAATTATGTACACAAAAAGATTATTACCGAGTTCCTGCAACCAATCCCTATGTTTAGTGCATCCTCTTCTTCATGTGGGTAACAACCAGATGCACCATATTTCTCTCTGACTTGGTCAACAACCCAACTCTTGGGGCATATCATATCATTGGCATTTTTTCTTTTAAATGATCAGGATAAGGAATGCTTCTACCATTCAATCATTTGAATTCTTTCCTGTCACTTTCCCATTTCCTCCTCTTCTGTTCATACAATGCGACCCAAGGCATAATAATGTGTGGTGTAAGCACATACGCCATACAACGTAAAAATCCTCTCTTGTGTGATGGGTCTTGATACATCGTATACATGTATCCCTTCCCATAATTCCTTCAATTCATCTACCAATGGTTGTAGGTAGACATCGATATTCTTCACTTGTCTTCTACCAGGGACTATAAGAGCCAACATAAGATGTTCATTCTTCATGGAAAACCATGAAAGGATATTGTTATTGATCACTACTACATGCCAAATAGAATAGTTGGTGTTTTGGAGGGAATACGGGTTCATGCCATCCATTGTTATGCTGAGTCGTAGACTTCGTACTTCATCCTTGAATTTTTCTGGCCATGTATTCTCTATATGCTTCATGGATATTGAATATGTTGGGATTTGCATAACTCCTAACTCACTTTTGTGCGAGACATGCCATCCCTGAAACATAGTTAATTCATTGAATGCTCGATATTATAAGCATATGCCTCAATATATTATGAGGAGGATCATGTGATTTTCCATTTTTATTTGATTTATGGTACCTGTCATGCCCAAATTTCAGACATACCTCTGTGTTTGCATATTCTCCTCTATATAAAATACAATCATTCAGACATGCATGATATGATATATACTCAACACCCAACATTTTCAACAACTTCGTTGCCTCTTCGAAACCACTGGGTGTTGAGGAAAAAGTATCAAGAACCTTACTCAAGCATTTTGAGATCTTGCTAGGCTAAGGAAAGATAGTTGGGAATGTTACCTGGGTTTTATAGACTTTAATTCAAAACAATATCTTAATCCAAGGTTAATATGTCTAGGGGCTAAGGCTGATTTTATATGTTATATGTAACTGTGGAAAAGAAAAGAAGCGGAGATATGTGTTGGCATGTTTTATAGGAAGAGTGTGCTTGTCATTGGTGGCAAGAACAACAAAAACGATGGAAAACAGGAAAAGCATAAGCGTAGGAGGAGAAGCGAACAGTCTGCAGAGATCAAATCTCAGAAGGGAAAGCACAGTAGAGTAACATGATCAGGATCAAATCCTTGATCGTGGATCTTCTTCAAGAGTCTTCACGACTGCTAGATCACTTTAAGTGGAAGGATAGGATAAGTGGGGCAAAAAAGTTGAGAATTCGATTAGCTAAATACCCATTAGCCGTTAGATAAAATTAAGCGGAAGGATAGGATAGGCGGGGAAAAACAATTGAGAATTCGATTATCACCTTAAGTGGAAGGATAGGATAAGAAAGGACTGATATCTGAGATCTTGATCACCCAAATATCCATCAGTCGTCGAATCACCTTAAGTGGGAGGACAAGTTAAGCAAGGGATGAGATCTGAGATCTCAATCACCCGAATTTCCATCATCCATTGGATCGAATTAAATGGAAGGATAGGATAAAAAAATATGGAGAGCCGTTGGATTTAATCTAAGGAAAATATGCATCACAGATAGATCGATTCATTGATCTAAGATCTTGATCAAATGAACATCATTCATTTTGGATCTAAAGATGTGAGGAGGTTAAGCTTCGAAAAAATCTCACTTCAAGAATTTCAAATTGAGAACTGAAATATCCGAAGCCCAGAGAGTCGGAGAGATGAAATAAATTCTTGACCGTCGGATCATCTGAAGTAGATCTCAGTCGTCAGATCATCCGAAGAATATCTAAAGCGTTAGATCATTTGAAGTGAATCTGGTCCATCTGATCCAGAGCATCAGTTTGAGATTTGAAATCTCCAAAGTTCGGAGAGACGGAGAGATGAAATAAATTCTCGACCATTGGATCATTCGAAGTAGATCTCAGTCGTCATATCGTCCGAAGAAGATATCAAGCGTCAGATCGTTTGAAGTGAATTCGGGTCGTCTGATCTAGAAAAGACGTGGTGTAATCCTGTGGACTCCAGGTAAATACCCAAAGTAAGCCTCAACCATTCAATTCAAGAGGACATGTGGTAGTAATCCACATACTTTGAGGGGAAGTAAAGTTTGAGACTTGATATTTCAGAAGTTCGGAGACCCGAAGGAGATCTCGACCGTTGATCAAGAAAGGGGTTGCAGAATCATTGATGTGGTTGAAAGGTCAAATTCCCGAAGTAGAGGCAGATTCGTTGATTGAGAAGGAAAGGTGTCTGCAGATCATCGGCTCCAGAAGATAGGCATACAGAGAAAAGAAGGGTGATATTTGAAACTCTCAGAGCCCGAATCATGAACTAAATCCATTGATTTAGGAAGATTAGATATGAACTATCAGTTCAGGAGCACCATCAATATCGTGAGATCGAAAGTCCCATTGCATTGCGGGGATTGAAGGTGCACGAACATTAATAAGTTGAGGGCAGGACGTAATCGAAACCATAGTTTTGGAGAAAGGACACGTGGAGGCTCAAGGTAAATTGCAGGGTGAAAAATATTTTGATTCAAACCACGTTTGGATGTGCACGCAATCGCGTGGTCACATGAGATCATCACCCAAGTTCAGATCAAAAAATGGAGCTAGCACTCACTATACTGAGATCATGAAGCACGTTTTGAATAGGCGTGTGGTCGCCGCCAGTGGTTACACGAAGGAAGGGGCTTAGAAGCCAAAGAATCCAAAAACCGACTGCCTGTAACTGACAAAGAAGATGAAGAGTTCTGACTACCAGAGAAGCCAAAGAATCTTTGGATAATGGCCACTGATGATGAAAAGATTTAGCATAACCGCCAGAGAAGACAAAGAGTGGCGATGATGATCATGCAGAGGACTTGGTGTGAGAAATATATGAAGAACAGAGAAGAGTGTGTTTTTTTTTTTGAGAGCTATGGATGTGGGTAGAAGGTGACAGTGTGCATGAATTGAAGTGGAGATTAGAGGTACAATGTATAGCATGCAGAGGTAGAACATAGCATAAAAGGAAGAAGAGAATATGAACAAAATTTATTGTGCGCAGAAGGAAAAAGAGCAGAGCATAGAAGAATAAAGAGGTTGAAGCAAAAGAGAGCATAGAAACTGAAGAAGGCATAGGAGACATGGAGCTGTAGCAAACCATATCATAGACAGAGAAAGTAAGTAAATTTTTGTAAGATTCAATCAGGGTGGTATGGTGGTGTTAGGGAGGATTGTAGTCCTCTAACTTCTAGTTGGTGCTAGAATACTTTCTGGGAGTTGGTGCTTCCATCTAGTAGGTGCTAGAGAAACTTGAGAGTTGGTGCTTTCTGCAAGTTGTAGCTTGCTATCAGAGGTTGTAGCCTCATATTTGAGTTGGTTCTCAAATACTATGATGTACATGAAGGTTGGAGCTTGATTGACATCCAAAGAAGAAGAGGTTTTCTCCCTTTATGGGTTTCCTCATCAAAATATGTGTCTCTGTGTATTCTGTGTGATTGATCAAATATTGTATATCTATGCATGTTAATTTATTAGTAACACATTAAATAATAATCTAGAAAGATTGTTGAAAAGAACATGAAAAGGTTCAAGCTTATATTATAATTGATTCACCCCCCCCTCTTAGTTATATTTCCAACAATTTGTATCAGAGCCAATGCCTTTGATCAAAGGTATATCCTTAAGCTTGAACATGACTAGTCATGAAGGAATTTCAACTAATAGAGCCCCTCTATTTGATGGAACAAACTTTTCCTTCTGGAAAATAAGGATGAAAACACATTTAATTTCTTTGGGTGTTGATGTTTGGGATGTCATTGAAACTGGATATGTGAAAACTATAGTCTTGGCCTCAAAATATGATAATTTGGAGTTTAGCTTTAATGAAAAAGCAATGAATGCCATTCTCAGTGGACTTGTAGAAGCCGAGTTTGTCAAAGTCATGCACCATGATTCAACAAAATATATGTGGGATAGGCTGATAAGTAGTTATGAAGGTAATGAAAAGGTGAAAGAGGCAAAACTTCAGACTCACAGACTGAAATTTGAGCAGTTAAAGATGGATGAAGAAGAAACTATTAGTAAGTACTTCTTACGTATAGAAGAACTTGTCAACACTATGAAAGGTCTAAGTGAAAATAGTGTTGGATTACTGAGAGGGGGGGTGAATCAATAATAGAGAAATTTAATCCTTTTTTACCATATAATCCAAGTGTTATATCAATGAAGC
Source organism: Picea glauca (assembly GCA_000966675.3). Lineage (NCBI taxonomy): Eukaryota > Viridiplantae > Streptophyta > Pinopsida > Pinales > Pinaceae > Picea > Picea glauca. The sequence goes on along the minus strand of JZKD02S0193174.1, from coordinate 125,286 downwards.
ATTATCATCCAATAAATGTAGAGTAAATAAGCAATGAACAAATGAACAAACATATACATACACAGTACACTAGTGTTTTACGTGGAAACCAAAATCGGGAGAAAAACACATAATGCTTTTTCTTATATGTCTTGAAGAATTACATTCATTGGAAGCACCATCTTCCTTTGTTTTCCAGCTGCAACTGGAAGAAGGCTCCAAAACCCTAGTTTATCAGGCTACAACCTAAGGGAATCTCCAACTCTCCAATTCTCTGACTACAACCAGAAGGAGGCTACAACCTCCTATGTTCTCCGGCTACAACCGGAAGGTGGCTACAACCACTTCTCCTTTCCTTGTCCTGCCACCCTGAAGTAGAAGTATAATGATGGAACCACTGTCAACCTGTCACTGTGAGATATATCATTTTAAACCTGTACCAATAAATCTGAACCATGCATCAACCTGTACCTCAACCTGTACCATAAAAAAGTGCATCAACCATGCACCAACCTGTACCAAATAACCTGTAATCAACCTGTACCATAAACAAGTGCATCCAAC
>JZKD02S0193174.1:69867-88933 GCA_000966675.3 Picea glauca | reverse complement strand
AGGTCTTCTTACATCCGCCTTATTCTATTTTATTGAAAGGTCTTATTAATATTGACCTTTATTACATCCGAATACATTGATCTACCTATGTGCGGGTTAGGACCTTAACATAGAACGTATGTAATACATTCCAAAATCATTGCATATGTACCTACCAGCGCTGTAAAGGTTATCCTAGTACAAGCAGACAATGACGGTAAGAAGGGTAGATGGCTTGCAAAAATACAGGAATTCGACTTGGAGGTGAAGCCAACTAAATTAGTTAAAGGACAAGGTTTAGCTAGATTGTTAGCTGAATCTAATTTTCGGGCTCTTGGAATGAACAATGCTCAAGAGGAAGAAGGATGGATAGATATGAATGAAATCGATGATCAAATAATTGAAAACAAGATTGAAGACAAATTCCTTTCATCTGATTGGTATAAAGATATAGTAACATATCTTTTAACCTTGAAATGTCTTGAAGAATTGTCAGCTTCCAAAGCTAGAACATTGAAATTGCATGCAGTTAAATATTGTATTTCTGAGAAAAAATTATATTGGAAAGACCCACTTGGTTTCTTCTTAGTTTGCTTGGTTGAATTAGAGACAGAGGAACTCATTAGTCAGTTTCATGAAGGGGTCTGTGGAGGGCATCATGCCTGGAGAGCAACAGCATACAAAATTTTAAGGGCTGGTTATTATTGGCCCAAGTTGTTCCCTGATGTAAATGCTAAGGTAAGGTCTTGTAACCCTTGTCAATTTTTCACTGGAAAACAAAAGTTACCAGCTATGCCGTTAGTTCCTATCAAAACAGAACCACCTTTTCAACAATGGGGGCTTGATTTCATAGGTGAGATAAATCCACATTCAAGCGCCCAACATAGGTGGATTCTCACTGCCATAGATTACTTCACCAAGTGGGTGGAGACAATTCCTACCAGGAAAGCCACTGACTCAGTGGTTACAGAATTTTTGGAAGAAAACATATTGGCAAGATTTGGATGTCCTAGAAAAATAGTAACAAATAATGCTCAAGCTTTCAAGTCAATGGCAATGATTTGTTTCTGTCAAAAATATAATATTGTACTAGGACATTCTACAACATATTATCCACAAGAAAATAGATTGGTTGAATCTTCTAATAAGAGTTTGATCAGCATAATTAAGAAAGTCTTAAAGGAAAATAAGAAATCTTGGCACTTACATTTAAAGTATGCTTTATGGGCAAATCGAATAGGAATGAAGAAATCTATTGGTACCTCACCATTTCAGATGGTTTATGGTACAGATGTGGTATTATCCATAAACTTAGCACTTCCTGTAATGAAGTTGTGGCAGGATGAGAAAGAAGAGCCAAATCCTCTTACCAGAAGAATAAACCAATTAATTAAAGTCTAGCAGCACAGGGATGTAATAGACGAAAAGATACAGAAGTACCAGGATAATATGAAGCTGCTATTTGATCGCAAGGCTAAGAACAAAAACTTTCTTCCAGGAGATCTAGTTCTAAGGTGGGACGCTCGAAAGGAAGATTCGGGTAAAAACGGTAAATTTGATCACATATGGTATGGACCCTTTAAAATATCCTCTTCTGAAGGTAAAAACTCTTTTCTACTGGAAAATTTAGAGGGTAAGATCCTAAATGCTCCTATTAATGCACGATTTTTAAAGCATTACATGGAATAAAAAATAAATAAATAAATAAATAAAATTTTATATATATATATATATATATATATATATATATATATATAAATAAAAAATAAAATAAAATAAATGTGTACATATAGGTTTCTTTCTTAAATTGTTAAAAAAAAATAAAAAAAAATTATTATGTCAAAAATAAAAATTTGTAAAATCATAAAAATATAAATAAAAATAATTTTGTGTCTCTAAGATAGTTTCTGCCTGAGCAGTCGGCCATGAGCCTATCTAATCTTTGTATATTCGAAGACATAAGACTAAATGCCCTGCTTTCCTGTGCAGTTATATCTCAAGTCTGTAAATACATACCTTCTGCATGTTTTATACATGAGTTCAACAAATTAATATAAGAGTATTCTGAAGTAAAATTTGGATATTGAGCCATGTATCTGAAAGTTGAAGAGATTTTGTATTAAATTGGAAATTTATCAAATGATTGAGTTCAGATAGGTCAATATTCATCTTTTTCTCTCTGACTAAAAATGGTTAAGTTCGAGATTAAATCTGTATATCTTAAGTTGTTTAACAGTTTATCTGAACTTTTTAGCTTGCTCAAAAGAAAATCCTTTGAAAATGTTTTCCCTTTTTCTCTACTGACTTAGGAAGTTTTGAAGGCTGAGAAACATTGACCTAGAATAATCAAAACAAGTTGATAGACCTGGATTATAAAATTTCACACAGATCACCAACCCTGATATTTTAAGTATCACTGATTGCCCCCGCTTCATAATTCTGAGATAAATATAAGACAGATGGTGAAAGGAAATTCATAACTGATTGCCCCCATATAGTCCTACAGACGATGAAAGGAAATTCATTTAAATGATTGCCCTTGTTTGAAAATAATAAAATAGATAACTTCACCGGGGTACTGAACAGGCCTGCTGGCAGTGAAGCAATGTCTAAAAATAAAATTAGCATTCGAAGCGGTGAAAAGAAATTCAGTAAAAAGGGACAGATAACTTCACCGGGGTACTGAACAGGCCTGCTGGCAGTGAAGCAATGTCTGAGGTATCTATAAGGGTGTCACACTTATCTATAATCTATTCTAGTTATCATTGTTTAGAAAACTGGATAATCGTCTTAAGTCAAATGGAGCTTCCCAGTTTTAAAATTGATGAATTCTGTTTCGATTGATGCAAGATGGAATGTTCAATAATCTGTTGAGATTCTAAAGATTGTTCTAAAAATCTCAATACTAACTCAATTTTGGAATGAGAAGGAAAATTTTGAAGAAGACCATAACTGAATTTCAACAAATGGTAAGTTTTGAAAAAAAATTCAGAGGCTGTTCGTGTAATTTTTCTTATTATTTGAACAGTTTATCAACGATAAACTTTCGACCCCATTACCCAATGTAGGCACTGAGTCTGCATGTTCTCCTCGTCCCGCAGGGAGATGAGGTCCCCAGTTGGAGCCTATGTTGACACAGACCTTGATTTTTGACCCTAAGGATAAAAATTTTTGGTATCTTTGAGTCTTTGCATTATATAAAATTTTTAAAACAAAACATTTCATCTCCGATGAATTCGAAATGCCTTTGTGATTCATTTTTGGAAAAAGAATGGTTAAAATTTAAATGAACGTATGTTCCAAACACTTTTTCAAATAATATTTTAAATGAACAGTAATGATAAAACTTAAGAAATGTTAAATTCATACCGGGATATCAGGATTCGCAGTTTTGAAATAATAATTTTCAATACATATCAAAAAGCGAAACCCCGATCCCCGATTTCCTGATACATTAATCCTTGATTAATTCATCATTTACTTAAATCACATTTAAAAAAGGTTTTAAACTTTAAGTTAATTTTATCGGGAAATCGCGATTCGCGAGTTTGTGAGAACAAATAAACTTATCATCATATTCTTCGATTTCCCGATCCCCGCTTTCAATTAATTCTTAAGTGAGGTTTGAAATTAATTTAATTACTGTTAAGCATGATTAAGAGTAACTAATCTCATCGGGAAATTGTGATTCACGATTTTGTGAGCAATAATTTTCATATCATCAAATTCCCCGATTTCCCGATTTTCGATTTCTTGATTAACGAAATCCCGAAAAACTAATCTGGATTAATTAAGATAATAATAGGGTTTTAACTAAATAATACATCGCGATTTCGACGATCGGGGTTTTACGATGACTTATTTCTTTGACATCAAAAGTTCCGAAACCCCGATGAAAGTGTTTTCAATTCAAATCAAAATTAACGTTAATTAATCACTCTTTGAAACAAAGTTTAAGGTTTTAAACTTTTAATAAATGATCATTAATGCGATAATTATTCAATTTGGTAAGTTTCTATCATATTTGAAAATATCGAAAAAAACTTAGGTACAAACATTAAATGCATATTATTGGAATATCTTTTGCATTTATTTCATAACAGAGTACAAATCTTGAGGATTTTACGATATATTCGAAATAATTTTTGAAACGTTTACATTATTTCGAAGATGAATTCTACTCTGCTACAGGTATTCAAGTGAACATAGAGTTTTTCCTCTTCTTTTGGGCTGCTTCACCATTGGCAGTTTTGTTCGCTTTGGAATCTTGTTGCTGAGGTACTGAACACAGAGCTGGTGAACATACAGTTATGGCGCCCAAAAAGGCTTCAAAGAAAACCGAAGAGCAACTGGAAGGCAATATCATTTCAGACACTACTACAGCTGGAGTAGTACACAATGTTAAATCATGGGCTGCAATTGCAGAGAAAATGGAGGATGAACTTTCATATGCAGACAATGGTACAGACAACCATCTCCGAGACATCGATGAAACAGGTCTTCATAAGGTTGCAGCATGTCCGAGACTGGTTTCATATACAGACATGGTTTCCTGGGCACTGGATAAGGTGGATGTTCCGACAAGAAGTATCCTTAATGAGCAAGGAGCAGTTATTGGCTCATTTAGGCACGAACATATCCAAGTAATGTATAAATTATCGCCCAATTATAGGCACACTTTTAATTCTGAGTTTTTAACTGCATTTCAACAAAAAGAGTGCGTCGAAGGTGGTCAAACATACCTTGATATGATAAGAGGATGGGCCAGATATGAAAACAAATTTAGGGCCAACTTACATGGAATTTATGCTACTGCGTCATTAAATGAATATATGGTGTATTTAACAATGATGTTATGTAGATTATATGGGAAAAAAGATCCTTATAATTTTAGCACAGAATGGACACCCTTCTTAAAAGAAGTTTCAGAAGGGCGCAGTTTCAATTGGTATAAGATTTTATCAGACAATATTAGTACAGAGGTTATGTATTATCAAACAGCTAGGTCAAAAGGACAAACAATGGCCTTTTATATGTCATCCTATATAATGGATGCTATTTGCTTTAAGACTCCTTTCCCATTAATGAACTGGAGTTGGAATCCTTCTTGTACAGAACCTGTCCATAAGTACCATTCAGATCTGTGGGAAGAAAATGCCAAAAATAATTTTTATGAAGTATGTCATTATGTAATTATTACTCTACACTGAATTTTCTTCGGATGCGAACCTCCTCGCATTTCCAATACTATAATAGAAAACCTCAAAACAGTTGCGGACTGGTTCATTGAAGAAATTTTTTCCTATGTGAGAGTTTATGGTTGTTCTATTTCGCCTCATGCTCTGCCCAAAGTTTTACCAGACAGGTTAATATGCAGAGAAGTGGCTCATCAATTGATAAATGGTGGTATTGGAAATGAATTGAAAGCTCAACAGAAGAAGGCATGGCCATCTTTTCTGATTTATCTGGGAAAATTTGTTTTACTAAACATAGGTCATACTAAGTCAGAAGCTGAATCATTGAGTGAAGTGAAATTAGTGGATATAGAACACAGGAAACATGACCCATATCAAATAATATATCGGCATGTCACACAGTGTGGATTGAAAGCATATGAACATGAAGTTTCATTTTATGATGATGTTTCTAAAAATGCTAAGTCTTATGAGGAAGTTCAGAGTAGAGTGCAAACCTTGTCACCTGATGCATAGGTGGGGTTTGCGTCTTTCCAAAGAAATAGAAGACAGTGTTTGCCAAAGATTTTGCAAGGCGAAATGCCAACATCAGAGCAAGAGCAAGAAATCATTCCTCCAGGTTTTGAAACCATTATTCAGTATGATACAAGTGATAAAGGTAAATTGAAAGATTCTGAGATTCCTCCTCAGAATACAGAAAGTTCCCAGATCAAGGAATGACAAACAGAAAAAGGGAAATGAGCAGAGACAAATCTAATAAACCTTGATGATATTCTAGAAACAGTTGGGGGAACAGCTTCACAGGAACTTGGGAGTCCCATTACAGCATTAACCCCACTGCAGGTTACTTTTGGGAATCCTCAAGAAGGAGTTCTGTACGTGAGTGACTTAGAACAAATTAGCAAAGATGAAATACCTTCATCGGATTATTTTTTCAGCAAAAAACGGAGAGCTGTGTTAAAACATGAATTATTATAAAATTATTATTAAAAAAGAACAGTTAAAAAACATAAAATTGTTATTGATGGAAAGAAGCTAAAAGAAAGTGAATTTGATACAGAGCTAGCAGGAACTATGGGGGCTATAGCATCAGCCAACATGTACTCTGTAGGAAATTTAATCACTATGATAGAGCAGAAGGATCAGGAAATTACACAGCTACAGGACAGGTTAAAGGAAAGTGAAAAAATGATTGGATGGGGAATACAAAAAGGTYTAGAAYAGGCTAGACTTAAAGATATACAAGATATACAAAAGTTAAATGAAAACTTGACTGAAGMAAAAMWTATGATTCAAACTACCCAAGAACAAGTSCAGRAKCTGGGCAATGAAAATAAATCTCTRCAAGAYAAAATCATTTCAATTACTAATCAAGTGATTGGAATAGATCAGTTCAAGACTAAAGCATCAGAGATATATGCAAATATTGAGGAAGAACAACAAAATGTATTTTGTAATCTAGAAATCATCCAGAATTATTATCAAGAATCTAAGAAATCTATGGACCAGGTAGTGCAAAAAGAAAGGGAAGCTAAAGTGGTAAGAAATTCTTTCCAAAAGTTAATAACTTCTTTACAAAAGGAAGAAACTAGAAAATCACAGAAGTTATCCATTTCAGAGAAGTTGAAAGGAGATGTAATGATAAAGGTTTGGGAAACAAATTTGGAAGGTTATAAAAGAATTACAAAAGGGGTCAATGAAGATTGCCAAAAGATTTTTGATTTCATTGAAAAAGAGTCAACACATATCGAGACAGATGGATTTTTCGATTGATTAGGAGAAATCAACATTAACAGGTATCAACTGAAGACAAAAGAGGAACTTGAAGAGAAGAAAGAAGAAATCTCAAATATCAAGATGGTCAATATGGCAGAAATTGAGAAATTAATGATAGCTTCTAGTTCAAGATTGGAAAAAGTTAAGTCCACAGAGAAAACAATTGCAACCCAGTTGCTAGGTCTACAAAGAATTTTCTTCTCTTTTGAAGCAAACGAGATACCTGAGGCTCCTAAGGCCTTGGTGAACGTTTTAGAAAAACATGTTCAAGAAGCTGAAGTAGATAAAGAAAGTTCTTCGACTCAAAGTTAAAACTTTGTAAATATTTCTATTTTTAGAATTTTGTAATAAATTGTTAAAGGTTGACAATAGTTTATGCAACCGAAAGATTAGGAAGTTGGTTAGTTACCAACGGAAATTTTGGACAGAAATGTATAAATATAATTTCAAGAGGTTGAAACAGGGCTTCATAAATTTTGGGAGAAGGCTGATTATTGTACTACCAGTTTTAAATTTTATCAGATTTGAATTCGCAACAAGATTCTGAATCCTGCAATTCGTGACTATGTTTCTTCCCTTGTCTAATTTCATCTGTTAAATATTCCTCTTAATGTATGTTTCTAGAAAATAAATCAATTTGAAATTATAGGCAATTGTTGTTTATTGTATCAGATTGGTTTGGATGTTGAATGTGTTACAGTTTTTCCTCTGAGATTGCTTTAGTGATTTTAAGACCTGTAACCTTCTGTTCCTTAATTTTTTCTTTTGTTAGAAATCCTATGTCTCTTTCATTATTGTTAATGGAAATATAAGATTCTTTCCAGATTAAAGCCTTATATTTCTTTCTGTTATGTTTCACTGTTTACAATTTCAAAATTGTCACAAACCAGGAAACGACCTTGATTGCGTATTTATTTTTCTGTTTTAGGTTTTAAAGTTGTTTCATTAACATCTTCTCTGAAAGTCTGAAGTAATCAATCTATAAAAAAAACCCTTTAACAAAGATATAAAACCCTATCACCCATGACAGTTCCTAACGGTAGACAACCCAACGTAGAACTTGGTCTACAAGATCAAACTAGCATTACATTGAACCTATTTAACACCATCTTACAAACTGCAACAAATAGGACTGAGTTAGAACGATCGTGGGAAATGATTGAATGTGACATAACCATTCAGGAACAATGGGAAGCAAGACAGAGACAGTTGAGAAACTGAATCTGATCTGGTTTTTCTTTGTTTCTTTGTTTTAAAAGTATTATCATATTTGGATGCCTTGACAGTGTGTTTTATAGCCTTAAAACACAAACTCAGGAACAACATGGTGCATCGGGGTTCGGAAGTTGGTAAGACGAGTTGCTTGGTATCGCGAGTAGAGAAATCGCGATAAGGAAAGTTCTGACAGGAGGAAGTCAGCGTTGACTGAGGTATCGGGTCTCAAGGATTCGAGAGTGTAGCGCTCAACTGTTGGACTCGCGAAATCGTGAGCTCCGATTCTTCGATATGTAAAGAGAGGGGGAATCATGTGAAGTGTTCTGTGGGTGGGGATTTCTCGATAGGGTAATAGAAGAGTTATTCAAGAGTTCTTCGAGCCGAGAAGAAGAATATCCTGTGTGCATGCGTGGACCTTCTGACCTATGGGTGGTGAAAGGGTTGCGTTGCTATCAAGTGGTATCAGAGCGGGATTTCATCTGTAGATTTCAAGTGAAGCGTGAAGGAAGAAGAATACAGAGCGTTGGGGACTTTGAAATGGTTCCTCACAGGTAGGCAACAATCAAGAAGACAGTCAGGAGGACTGTAGGAGAAAGCTGGAAACACTCAGGTTGCGGAGTGACAGTAGCAGATTTGCCAGGAGGGAAAACAAAGGTAGCAGCATGGCTATTGAAGGCCGTAGGTATGCTGAAAGGAAGAAACCGGAGCTGATGAGTACATCCGAGAGAGAAAAAGAACTTGCCGACATCAGGGAAAAAATGGAAGAGATGGAACTGTGGATGCGGCAAAATACCAGGATGAGATGGGTATATGAATGGCCCATGAAGAAACCAAATGTAAACTGGACAGTCAAGGAGTTGATGTCTAGAAGACAGCGCAGACTATTAAAAGGATGGTTGAGGTATGCTGAAACCCTCGAAGGACCTAAGGAAATGGTTCAAGTATGTGAACTAGAGATTGAGGAAACTCTCGGTGAAGAGGATAAAATGGGATTAGCTGAAGATCTCAAGAACTGCCAGGAGGGAAAAGAGGAAATTCCATATTGCCAGGAGGGCAACGAGTTGAGATCACTATGGGATCTTGAAGACTACCAGGAGGGTAGTGAAAGAATCTCAGATTTCCAGGTGGGCAGAGATGAGCAGATGAGACTATCTGAGGGTCTCATGAAATCCGAAGTGAGTTGGTATCAGCTGGAGGAGTTGATCGAGCAGGTGAGCTCGAAGGTGGATTTGGAACAGCAGGTGCAGCTGACTGAGGATAAAGATTCATGTGGTTTTTCAAGCCATGTGAATGAATATGATGACAAGTTACAAACTTTCACCATCCGAGAGGCTGATATGAGGAGCCTTATAATGATTGGGGGAATTGAGATATTCCTACCACTTGCCCAGAAGGAGGCAGGAATCTGTATTGCATATGCAGCAACAACAGAGGGACAGTTAGCTGAGACCGTCGTAGAAGAATTGGAGCAGATATCTGAAGCTACCCAAGCAGGTGAGGAAGATGAGCATTCTCAGGAGTGTCTCAATGCACCCAGCCAGGAAGCTGAGGAAGCTATAGCACTGAAGCTGATAGCAGCAAAAGTAGTAGAGAATGATGAGCATTATGAGGAATGGCTCAATATTTTCAGCCAGGGGACTGCAAATACTGCAACATGGAAGTTTGCAGAAGAAGGGGAAGAAGAAACAGGTAGCATTAGTTTGGCAGATATGTATGAGCAAATTGAAGCCATGGAGAGAAGGGTGAAGGTGCAGGGCATGCACATCCAACAGATGAAGTTGGAAGCTGATGAAGAAGGCATGGGAGATCTGCCCATGTGATGAAATTTTTTGCAGCTGAGGATACTGCAGGAACAGGACCAACCATTGGAGTAGCTGGACGAAGTGATAAAGGAGATCAATGAGCTGATGATCGGGTCAGCAGAAACTGTCAGCAAGGAGAGGCTGAACAGAAAGAAGGAAATAGCAGCAGCAGTGCGGAAGCAGGAGCAGGATGGAGCGAATAAACAGCTCCAGAGGATGATTTGGGATCCAGGAGGATTTCAACATCAGAGATGGGAAGCTCATGAGAAGGAGCTCATGAAGTTTTCAGTTGAGGAGTATGATGCAGGAGCATCTCTCCACGCCAGCCAAGCATCCACGTCAAGCGCACGCATTCAAGGTTGAAGAGAGGTGCAGCCCTCATTTTGATTTAGAATTGAATGTAATTAAATGTCTAGGTTGTTGAGCCATAGAGCCATGCCTTTGTGCAGGCGTAAGTAAATAAGAAGACCTTTAATGTTTGTAAGGTTGAGATCTAGATCTAGATAGTGGACTAGACAGCCCATTCAATGTAGTTGAATAGGGTAGGTATATTGGAGGGAAGAGCTCGAAGAGCCTCCTCATGTAAAAAGATCGATTGTATTCTTGGAGGATAGTGTGTAGTTGGGATAGAAGAGAATCTACGAGTAGAGAGCAGAAGAAAAAGGAGCCGAGACCTTGTTATAGGTCGTTCTCAGAAACACCTTTGTAGAGAAGCATTTTTATTAATATAAACAGAAGCAGTTTTTCCTGCATGTATTTTTGTATTATGTGGATGCCTCGGAGTGTTTTACTTTATGATGTGAATTCATGCTGTAGATGTATGCTAGGCATTTGCAGGTTGTTTTGATTTCAGGATTGAGAGGTCTTTGAAGCTACATACCAGGAGGGTATGACAGAACACTGCGGGTTCTGATAGCCATGCAATAGAGGTTGCATATCTGAACTCCGCGGATTCAAACAAAGACATGCCAGGTGGGCACACAACTGAAATCATCAACTCAAGGATAAAACCTCAAGGTTACTAAACACCTTGGAAGCTAGGCTGTGGGAGAAGAACACAGTTGCAGACAGAAGCTCTGAGGAGTTCTGTGAAGCTCTACCAGGTGGGTATTGAGCAAGTGCAAGGAGTGCACAGAGAAAGACTTCTGCTGAGGATTCCACTAAAGAAATAGAATCACTGAGGATTCTGAGGAGATACTCTGCCAGGAGGGCATTGAGATATTATACAGGTAGGCACAGAGTGAGAGAGAGAAAGAAGAAAACTCTTTGATTTCTGTATTCTGAAGGGAGAGTCCACTGAGGAATATTCACAGGGTTGCTGAACACCCTGATAGGCTCAACAAGGGATTGTTTGAGCAGAGGATATCTAGGAGGGCATCAAATTCTCCATATGAGGGAGAAAAGGAAAGAATAACTGAGTTTCCATGGAGGTCGAAGCTACAGGAAAGCTCAGGATGGGTAGCACATTGAGTGCATGTAAATACTCTATGGAGGTGTATGAGTGGAAGAACCCTTCAAGGATTCAGAGTACCCAATGCTCAGGAGGGTCAACATTTTTATACACGTAGAGAAGCTCGAAGTGTGAGGAATTTGCAGAGAAGAAGGTGGTCAGGGTTGGAGCCTTTGAAAGATTGAAATTCTTCCAAGTCCTGGAAGGAAGCGCAGAATCACAGGATGGAGTACAGCTGTCGTCGGATGGGCCGACAGGTTCTGGACCATTGAGAGTTTCTACGTCCAGAAAGGAGCAGGAGGAGCGCACAAGAAGGAAGATATGCACTGTCAGATCTGATAAAAAATATCTGATAGCCATTGGATCGACAGGGAGTTGCGCATGGCTTAAACCTTAGCGCAGCAGAAGCGTGGTAGCAAAGGGCCGCAGGAGAATGAGCTCTCAGAGGGAAGAAACGGATGGTCGGTGTTCCCCAAGGAGAATTCGCGATAATCCGTGGGCCGTTAGATCTTATGGAGGTGCAAGGGAGATACGACAATGTATTCCCAAAAGGTTCCAAGCTCAGGAGGGGCGGAGCAGTCAATCAGAGTCATGAGTGTCATGGATTCACACACATATCGTGAATCGGGGTTTTGTGAGTCGAAGCTCCAAAATATTGCATTAGGAATCACGATATTGCGATACGCGATATCCCAACAAGTCGAAGGATAGTGTGTGGGGCCACAGGAAGTTAGTGGAGGATAGGTGGCACACTGTATCGGAGTTCGGGGAAAGTAAAGTCCTGAAACCATTGACATCAGGATTCGCGATCCTGCGAAGTCCGAAATCCCGACAAGGTGACGAGACCGTTGAAAATTCAATTCGCGAGTGCATCGGAGTTTCGGTGCATCAGGGTTCAGAAGTTGGTAAGACGAGTTTCTTGGTATCACGAGTAGCAAAATTGCGATAAGGAAAGTTTCGACAGGAGGAAGTCAGTGTTGACTGAGGTATCGGGTCTCAGGGATTCGAGAGTGTAGCGCTCGACTGTTGGACTCGCAAAATCGCGAGCTTCGATTCCTTGATAAGTAAAGAGAGGGGGAATCACGCGAAGTGTTCTATGGGTGCGGATTTCCCTACAGGGTAATAGAAGAGTTATTCAAGAGTTCTTTGGGCTGAGAAGAAGAATATCTTGTGTGCGTGCGTGGACCTTCCGACCTGCGGGTGGTGAAGGGGCCGCATTTCTATCAAATTGAAATACAAGAGATTACCGATAAGTGTCCCATTTTGTATGACAAAGACCCTCTTATTCATATAATAAAATATGTTTTAATTTATTCTATTTCATTGTTCAATGTCACTATGAAATGTTACATTGTTGATTAAATATATGGATGACTAAATATTCTAATGAAGAGATGCAAAATCTGATGATATAACAAATTAATCCAAACATCATATCCAAATTCACTAATCAAAATATAAGATATATGTACTTTTTTGTTAAATAATAGAATTAAAAATAACAATAATTGCACTATCACAGGTAGATGTTTCTCGGTGTATTTTAATTATTAATCTCATTGATGCATTTAATATTAAAACTCATCGGTGCATTTCATATGAAATTCACACTGGTGCTTTTATGTAATCAATTAGCATTGGTTTCAATATTAATTTAATACCACAAAATTATATTAAAAATTTGTCCATCAGTGCGTTAATCTTATAAAAGCACCAGTGTATATGTTTTATTGATACACACTGATGTTATTGTGTTATTGATAAGATTCAGGGCTTGTTTGTTACATAAACACACTGGTGCTTTCGATTTGTAATGCACCGAGGCGTTCTTCCTTGTAACACATCGGTGCATATTATTTTATACAACATTAGTGCCTTCTGATTAATAACACACCAGTGCGTTCTATGAAAAAAGCATGGTGCTTAATTATTTTTAACTCTTCCGATAGGTTTTGTTGTTAAATCCCCAGTGCTTATAAGACGAACTCCCGGGTGACTAAATATTTTATTGCCCTGGTGCTTGACATTACGTGAACTGCACCGGTGTTGTAGGTGTATGTACACACCGATGCTTGTGCCTTATAAAAACACACCTATTTGTAAACATCCACTAACACCTCTGGCTACTCACATTTTTTTAGTCATAATCAACTTCCATTATAGTATCCGAAAAAACATCTCCTATCAATAACAAATGTTGTAGTGGATTGTTTAGCCAATTTTTGCAAATTTTGTAACACTAGAAACCTCCGCTAAAAGGTATTTTCCTTGTAGTGAGAACAAGTTGATTGTTACAAGTTGGGACATGTAACAGGTTGATGTGACAGAGGCAACAAAGAGACTGAGTTAAGAAAGGTGAAAACCCTAGATTTCTTAAGGTGTATGCAGAATGCAGTATAGATAAGATGCATACATACGCAGGCAGCAGTATAGACATGTCGCATATATACGTGAGATGTAACATACATAGGTCACATACCTCTTGGTTTTGGTTGGTACAGGTTGATTACTGGTACATGTTGGTCACAGGTTATTGGTACAGGTTGGTTATAGGTTGTTGGCACAGATTGTTATAGGTTTGTATTGGTATATCTCACAGTGATAGTGTGGCAATGGTTTCATCATCTATTTGGAATTTAATTTTAGGGTGGAAGGACGGGGCAAGGAAAGGGGGTTTTAGCCTCCTTCCAGTTGGTGCCAAAGAATTAGGGAGTTGGATCTTCCTTTAGGTTTGAGCCTGGGAACTAGGTGGTTGTAGATACCTTCCAGTTGTAGTCAAAGAACATAGGGGGTTGTAGCCTCCTTCTAGTTGTGGCCAAAGAATTGGAGAGTTGGAGTTTCCCTTAGGTTGTAGCCTAACGAACTAGGGGGTTGGAGCCTCCTTCCAGTTGGACCTGGAGAATTGGAAGTTGGTGCTCCCTTGAATGCAATTCTTGACATATAAGTAAAACATTATGTAGTTTTCTCCCGCATTGGGTTTCCACGTAAATATTGGTGTATTATGCATCGTGTGGATATGTTTGTTATTGTTTATTATGCATTGATGGATGTTAACATTTATGATATAGTAATATATTGATGATGAACATATAAACATGGTTGAATAAGATAAGGAATATACACTGTGGTTTAAAGAGTTAATAAGTGGTATAATTTCTCATTACTGATTAACTCCCCCAGTAATCCAACAATTGGTATTAGAGTAGGTTCCTTCAAGAAAATAGTTTAACCACTGGAAGGATATCATAGATCACACTAGATTTGGGATACCGTAGTTTAATGGTAATAAATATGCCCTCTGGAGCAAGAAAATAAATACATACATACAGGCACATAGATTCGATGTTTGGAAATTAGTGGTGGATGGATACAAAGCACCAACTACTCCTCCAACATAAAAGGATGGAAAGAAACTCACAAAAAATAATTTAAGAGACAAGAACGCTATTAAGAATGGTGTAGATGAATCAATATTTACTAAAATCATGCACTGTGAATCCACCAAGGAGATTTGGGACAAACTAAAGACTATCTATGAAGGAGATCAAAAGGTTAAGGAAGCCAAAATTCAAATTTTCAGAGAAGAGTTCAAACAATTAAACATGAATGAAGATTAAAACATAGAAACCTACTTTATATGCATCGATGAGGTAGTAAATGACATCAAAGGATTGGTATATGAGATAAAGGAATGGGTCATTGTTAAAAAGGCATTAAGATCTCTACCAATGAGATTTGACTCAAAGATTGCAGCCCTATAAGAAAGAGTGGATCTAGATACAATGACCATGGATGAGTTACATGTGATACTGAAAGATTATGAGATGAGGACATAATAAGACAATCCAGTTAAAAAGGAAGCTTCATTCAAAGCATCTAAGAAAATAAATAAAAGTAACAAGCAACAATCAAATTCAGTTCACAAGCAAAAGTCAAAGTCATAATGTAGTTGCAATGATGATTCAGAAGAAGATGAAGAAATGGAAAACTTCGTAAGAAAGTTGCAAAAGGGAATAGGTAAATATAAAAGTAAGATTTCGTTAAAATGTTTTAATTGTGGTAAAATTGGTCATTTTGCAAATAAGTGTCCTTATGACAGAAGTTCAGATAGTGATGAAGAGGAAGAGACAAACAAATAAAAGAGATACCAAAAGGGAAATTGGAAAAACAAAAAGAAAGTTTTCAAGAAAAATCTATACTCAAGAAAAGACAGTTCCTCATCTAGTGAATATGATGAAACCAACAGTGATATAGAAAAGGCACTATTTATGGCTAAGGAAAATAAAACAATAAACTTTGATAGTTCATAAGAAGAAGGCAACGTCGATCTAAGAGAATAATTAATTAGTGCATTAGAAGATCTAAGGAAGGAAATAAATAAAAACATGTTACTCAAGAAAGAACTAAACGAAACTCAGAATCTCAACTCAGAGGAAGTTAACCAGACAATTACAAAGTTGAAAGTCTAGGTAGAAGGGGATAGAAGGATTGAAGAAATACTCAGAAGTCATCTAGAAGAGAAGGAGAATATGATTAAAAGGTTGGAAGAAGCAATAACTCTAAGAAAATATTTTTAAAATAAGAACATGCATCAAGATAACACCAAGACATTGGATAATATCATCAACAATAAAAAATTCATACTATGATAGGTCTGGACTAGGATACAACCAAATGCAGACTGAGAAAGGTTCAAGCTACATGACGAAAGAAACATAAAAAAAGAGTTATGCAAAAGTTCTCAAAGGAAGGAATCATGGTCAACAAGAATCAGAAAGAAATGAATCTAGAAGACCCTCTACATTCAAGTAGCAAGGAAGCTTCAATCATTACAACCAAAGAGAAGATCTTGATAATCCAAGGAAGAATTACAGAAGGAATACATCACAAGAAAAATCATTCACTCCCAGGTATGTAAATTTATTTTATGGTCATTGCTTTTATTGTACTAAGTTTAGACATAAGGTTGCAGATTGCAGGTCTTATGAAATAAATAATTAGGCAATAAATGCTTATGTGGGCCCACAAAATATTGAATGTTACAAATGCCACAACTATGGAAACACAGATAGAAATTGTAGAAGCATGATAAGGACTCCCATGAAATAAAATATTTATGTGGGATACAAGAAGGTTTGGAGAAGAAGTGAAAAACAAGAGGAGCAAGTAAATGAAGTGTTAATTTTTCAAGCATAAACATATATAGAATATAAAATTAGTGTTCTTTTAAATCTTAAGTAGATAAACTGAAGTATAAAAAAATCATTCACAAAGACACAAGTATTTATCCTGGTAAACCCTCAAGGGGAAGAAAAGCCAACAAACTTCTTGTAATATATTATCAGGACACAAGTACAATGACAGTACAAGACTTCCTTAGAAGGAGATAAGCTAGCAACACTTACTATTGTCTGTGTCTTTAAATATCTCTGAGTCTCTACTCAGATTTTCCCTCAGAACTTTAGCTATTGTTGTAGTTTTAGCTGACTCAGAACTGCCCTTTAAGACTACCTCATAACAGAGTAAATTTTTTTATTCAGAACTAAGGTATCAAATCTCAAAAAACCTTCTAGTTGTTATCCAGATGATCAGAATCTGGACCAGGGGTCTAAAAATTGCTCAATTTTCAAAGTGATCGGAATGCAACGAAAACAGTGCCATTGCGTCCATCTCATTCTCCTGATTCCGACGGTATATTTATTTTCGCAAACGGAGTCTGTATGGAGAAGTTATTGAGGTCTGTTCGCCGGGCCAAACAGGCAAAATTTTGATGCTGACTGGGCAGGCCGTACTGCCACGTGGCAGGGACGTATAGTGCTGACGTAGGAGTCCATACATGTTGTCGTGGCACTGGCAGGTGACATGGCACGTTTTTATTTGATCGATGTGGGCAAACAGCGTGTTGACACGTGTCAGTTTATGAACGAATAGTATGAGGACACGTGGCCCAACCAGAAGGTGCCACGTGTCGCTCATTGGTTTGTTAAGGGTTGATTGTGTAAAATAGGAGTGTCCACGGGGTTCGACCCCGGGACCTCCCCCCACTGCCTAAAGTCTTCGCGCAACTACCCAACCATTGGGCCATGGGTAACGTTTGTTATACGTATCCATAATAAAATATTTAAACTTGGTTTATGTATTAAACGGAGGGGGGGTCGGGCCGGGGCTAGCCCCGACCCCCGTTTCTATGTGGTTTATGTGACCATATGTATTCATGCCACTCGCGCGGGAGGAACGGTTCTATTGTTATTTAAAACATGACACGTATTATTTGGTTTGCGTGGGGTGGTAATCCAATCGGAGCCCGGTCACATTTGTTATAGCATAGGACCCGACTCCACGGTCGCGCAGGACTGCAAACGGTTAGACCCACGGGCATATCGCCATTTACCATGTGACTTCAATGTTTTGGTGCAGGTTAAAATTTGCATTTACAAATGATTTAACCTCGGTTCTATAGTGGTATATGACCACAATTTTTGTGTGTGGGCGCGCGGAGTATGGTTGCGTTACAATGTTCAATTAACGCATATAACTATTGTGTATTACACGCGGGTTTATATATATTATGTGTGTTATGTTTTATAACCAACGGTTTAAACCATTATACCATTTATTCATTGCGCACAGATTTAAACTTTTGTTCAAACGGTGAATACCCACACACCACCACTTGTCAAGCCCAGAACGAGTCTGGCATTCTTGGCCCTTTTTGTGCGCGGGTAGGTGGCCACATGGCCCATGCACCCAACACCTCCGTCCTTGGGGGCTAGAGTTGCGTTAACTGTTCGAAAGATTGCACCATTTTCGGAGCGCGCGTGGTGATGATTTTATGCACGGGAAAACGCTCTGGTGCTAGGTTCATTTTGACCCACAGGTGCAGAATGGCGCAGAGGTAACCAGAGCCAAAGGGGGAAAATGGCAGCAAGCATAACTTTTGGAGTTTTTGGCCAAATGAGGTGTCAAAAAAGCCCAGGTAGGGGTTTTTGGACGTTCTGAGTCCATTGTCACAGCTTTAATAGGCATTTGAAGACTTTTAATGCGGGTTTTTAACCATTGAAGCTTGAGGAAGCTCCATGAAGCTTGAAGCCCTCATTGTTTGAGGCATTGCTCTCATGAGCACATATTCATTTTCTGAGATTGAATAGTCATTCTTGACTGTTTATTATGCTCTGAATTCATTGGGATAGGTTTCAGATCCATTGGAGGACTTCTACAGGTATTTTTACCTCATTCTTGCTCAGGGAAGCTTGGAGGCCACTTGTAGAAGAGGTCATTGCTGGATGAGCCATTGTCCATTTGCAGAGTTTTTACAGTCAAATTTGGGGTTTTTATGTATTCTAAACTCAATGGTACAGTCTGTAAATCCATTTGAGTTGAGCAGCATATTGTAAAGAGAATTTCACAAACTAATCCCAAAGAGCCAAGTCCATTGGAGGAGGCTCAAGGAGACGTAGCCCAGAGAGGGGTGAACTCCTTTATCATCTTGCTGTTGTTGTGATTTTGCTGTGTTATTTGCTGCACTTTTAATGGCTGTGTATTTGTTTATAACACCTATTTAAGCATTTAAAAGAACATTCCTCACACATGCACATTGACAAGAAGAAGCCTAAACTTAACCCATAAACCAGTCATGCACATTTTAACAC
>JZKD02S0193174.1:48653-69857 GCA_000966675.3 Picea glauca | reverse complement strand
TTGTATACCTTGGAATGATAGGATGAAATGATAGTATAAGTCTAAATACAGGTGATCCAGGGTATAATAATGGCAAAAAGTATGGGCAAAAAAGGTACAATATGTGGTCCTAACAGAGTCTAGGATAGGAGTCTTGAGGTTAGGGTCACCTTTTAGGTTAGGATAGATTCTAGGATAGGTTCTAGGGAAGGAGGCCAACTTAGCTAGGTGACTGACTTACATTTAGAGGACGATTGTTTAGGAAGGGACAAATGGCAAGGGCGAAGCTTAAGGACAGTGGGCAAGGGGACAGATTAATGACAGCTAGAAAGGGGGAAACTTAATGACAATTGGAAAGGGGGCATATTGAAGAGATGCTAGAGGAATATCCTATGCAGTTGCTCTAAATTTTAACACTCCCTCTCAGCAAAGAGGGTATTCTTCAGGCATCCATATCAATATAGTTCATTTTATTCATTGTACATAATCATTGACTTGTTGACATCCACAAGATCAATATATCACAAGAAGGTTCGTAACCTTATGTAAATAAGGATCATGGAATGTGATCATTCATTTCTCCTTAACCATGGTCAACTGCTAGATTCATTTCACTTAAGGGTGGCTAGTCCCTAAGGATTACTCATAGTTCATCATGAAGGCCTAGAAGAACCTTTCACATTTCCTTGTCTTAAATTTTTCTTTGACATACAAATCTCACAAAACTTGTCTTAAATTTTTCTTTGACACACAAAGCTCACAAGACTTGACTAGGCTCATAGAGGTTCTATGTTTCCCTTAACTTTTGCACTAATTTGTCTATGCTCACAGAGGTTATACGTTCCCTTGAATTTTTCACTAGACTGTCTATACTCACAGAAGTTGTATGTTCCCCCTAAATTTTTCATTAGACTTTCATAGCATCTCATTCGTCTTGACTTTTGGTTTGACTCATAGAGGTTGTACGCCCCCCCCTGGATTTTGTCAATATCTCACAAGACTGGTTGATTCTTCAAATCTCCCTGGCTAGCTTCAAGGTGGAAACTTAAGGCCTCTCATTGGAGAATGTATTTTGATGATGTTATTCCCTCTCAGTGAGGGACACATTTTCAGGCATACCAATCTTGTCCCGGAAGTACACAAATTTTCCAATTGATAGAGGCCTAGTCAAAATATCTTCTATCTTCTCATCAGTACATATGTACTGCATCTTGATGGTATGTCTTTGGACCATGTCTCTGATGAAATGATATTTCATCTCAATATGCTTTGATCTGTCATGGAAGACTGGGTTCTCTGTGCAATTTAAGAAACTCTGGTTATCACAATGGATAAAGTTATTTCTAACCTCTCTTGAAACAACCCCAAAAAAATATTTCTTAGCCACATTGCTTCTCTACTTGCATTATTGGCTACTATATACTCTGCTTCAGCTATACTTTGTGATATAGAGCTTTGTTTCTTTCTTGACCAAGATATCATAGCTGAACCCAAGATAAAACAATATCCGGAAGTACTCTTCCAGTCCACTGAGCTCCCAGTCCAGTGTTGGGTATGTGTTATATTCTTTGCATGAGTAGTAGAGTCTGAGCATCTGCGTCGGGCGTGCAGGGGGGTTAGAGGGGGGTGCAGGGGCAGCACTCCCAAATTTTTTTTTTGGGGCTGACATATTTCCGCTAGGCCGACATATTTCCGGGACGACATATTTCTGGGACCACTTGCACTTGATAGCTCTGCTGACTGCAAGCCTCCTCCCAAGACTGCCCTTCATTCACAAATAGATAAACATGAAACTACAAACATGCATCTCATATATAAATCATGGGTTAGATGTTAGAATAAAACATAAAATCAAATATAAACATTTGAGACATCATATTTTGAGACAGGAAAAGTATTCCTTTTATTGATATCACAATGTTTACTTACAACAAGGTCGACAACTGCTCCATGAACCTGGTCTAGTATCCTCTTCACCAAGCTCCAACTGTGCTTCCACGTATCTTTATCCTCTCAAACTTCTTCTAGGGAAATGGAATAGGCTTATGATGGAGGAAAAAGGAAAAAATGGGAAATTCTGATGCAAATCTCACAAGGTGGTTGCAATTTCTTGGGGCAAGGAGGGGATGTGAAACAGGCAGAGTTTCACTATTATTATGTTTGGCTTGTGAATTAGACCCCAACACCTCCTTTTATATGAAAAAATGATGGTTATTTGGTTGGGTGATGGCCTATAGGTGGTGAATTGATTTGGAAACTACCCAATAGCCCGTAATATCAACAAATTCCTTGCAAATTTTTTATTTTTGCAAATTTTGTAAGTATACGCGGGTTGTAATAGTGCATCTAGCGTATGTACATGGGCTATAGTGGTGTAGAAAGAATGTGTATGTGGGAAATAGTGGTGCAGGGCACATACATATTCAAAAACAATGTTTTTAAGAAGAGCAACTGAGTGATGACTTGGAAAAAATAGCAAGTAAGATGGCCAAATGCCAGGTATGCATATGTGGAGAAATTTATGGTTATAAAATATGCCCCCTAATGTGTGAGGTCAGAAGAGCATCTGATGGCCAAAATACGTGCCCGGGATGAGAGTTCAGGAGGTGCCATCTGCAAAAATAACAATTGTCTCTTCAAGGTGGGAATACCCATGCTCAGGATGAAATAAATCATGGCTTCCAATCAAATACATTGCAGATCCATGTCATATAACTATATAAAGTGTATCCGCGAGCAATACATAATGGATATACATCTTAAAAACAAATATATACAAGTATAATATCCATCTTCAAGAAGCCAATAATGCCTGATGGATGGATATGAGGCCTTCAGAGCTCGATCAACAACTTCAAAATATTCAAACTCGGGTAGGAGTGTAATGTGAGTGTACGACTTAACTACCCAGAGGTCTTTGACGGCTCATCGGGAAATGCAAGAGGATCTTGATGATCAGGTAGAGAAATTCATTGATTTTGAACAAGGACTTGATTGGACGTTTTGGGATGGTCGGGCATGAGGTCAAGAGACAAACTATAGAAAGATCAACTCAGGTTGGGTAAAAATTCCCTTCGACAATAGCACGATAAATGATCAGACTCAGTGTTGGACCTTGACCAAGTTTTGGAGATCCTTGGTCACTTTTAACCTATTTTGGGACTTCGATAGGCTGTCAAAGGTAGAGCACACGTCGAAGCGGAGATCGTGGGATCTCGACCCCTTTTTAGGGATTTTTGGGTTATGGGCTTATGTAATGGGTATGGGGATGTCAACCCATGGGTTTATCCAAGTTTAGGCCCTTTTGTAATGTATAAATCAAAATATAGGCGATGTAAGTAGTGGGGCGAAAGGGGTGTAATGCTAAGTGCAAAGTGCAAGTTGTAAATGATTTGTGCATGTTGTGTTGAGAACTTGCATAGCTAAGTGCAAGTGACTGTAAGAGATTGTGTAAAGGATTTGTGTTGTAGCCTAGCTCGGGGAAGGAGGATCGGGTGGGGTGCACACAGATCTCATATCCTAAGCGGAGTAGGACCTTATGTCTCTGTGCATGTATATGATTGAAAGAAGATAATAAAGGAGACGAAGAGTTGGTGGATGTAGCCCCAGGCTAGGGGTGAACCACATATATCCTGTGTTATGGTTTCTTTGTGCATTATGGTTGTTGTGTTGTTTATGTAATTTATGCTTAGTGTTATAATGCATACTTAGATGGATATGATATGATAGCTAATTTCTTAATGATGCAAATATATGCTAGATCTGATCTTTTTTCAAATACTGAGTGCTTAGATGTGTTAGATCTGAGTGAATATTGTAATGCTATGTAATTAGGGTTTTATCTGCGAAGTAAATACTGGTTAAATACTGATGAACTGTAACTACTGAGTTCTTTGATAGAGTATTGTGATTACATATCTGTGTCCTATCTAAGGTTGCAGGCACTAGAGTTCGCCTCTACCTTGGGTGAGACTTCATCTACTTTGCAGGTGTTGCCGAAAGGGCTGGTAGTTAGGGTTTTGTTGGTGCATTGTTGAAGTGTTGAACCCTGGGTATGCCCCTGTGCCAACAAATGGTTTTGTTTTCGGTACCTAAAACTATGATTGTTGGGAACTGAAGAAAAGAAAGAAATCTTTGTGCGTAGATCTATTGCTTTAGTTCACAATATTCTATTTTTTGAAGCTCTGTGCTAAGAAAGGAAGCGGATCTGAAGAAAAGAGGTAAGATCTAAAAGCTTTGTGCTCTGAAAAAGGTAAGAGTAGTGAAAATTTTTAGATCTGAAAGCTTTGTGCTCTGTTGAAGGTAAGATAAGTGAAAATTTTTGTTTCAAAAGTATGGATCTATGTGTGTTTGATAAAAAATTTCCTATTCTGAAAACTAGGGCACAATTAGAAGAAAGAAGGTTTGATATGAGTAGATCTAGTAGAAATAATGAAAGTTATGTTATTCCTATGCATAGAAAGAATGTTTGGACTAAAAAATGGATGCAGGATCCTAGAAAGAATTTTCTGTAGGTTAGCTACTATGATCCTATAGTGCAGTACATGAGAGGCTAGGGATCATTTAAAATAAAGAGAGGATTAACCCTTTGTTACAATTGTAGGTCGGGCCATATTGCTAAGGATTTCCCTGATAGAAGACCTAGATTTCTTTGTTGTAAAGATATGGATCATGACGTTCTGGATTGCCCTAGAATGATTGCTAAGTTTGAAAGAATGAATATGAGACAAGAAAACCATGAGAAAGGCCAAGAAATTGAGACCATGGTAGAACCCCAGAAAGAATCAGAGACTATATTAATAAAAATGAAAGGAACCCTAAATGACCACAGAGATATCAACTTATCATAGATCTTCAAAGAAAAAGAGTGCATATAAACAAGAATAGGAGACTTCAACATAGACTGTGTTCTGGATGAGGAAACACAGGTAAATATTATGACAGAAAGAACTTGGGAAATTTTAGGAAAGCCTGTTATGATTCCTTCATTGGGAGCAATAGGATTATTTAGAGGAAAGTTGAAAACCCTATGCGGAAGACTCACCCAGACATCTATGAGTGTTCATGGAACTTCGACAGAGGAAGAATTTGAGGTTTTTAAATTTATTGAGAACAACTCCCCATTTTCTATGTTACTAGGAAAAACAAGGATTGAGAAAGTTCAGATCTGAAGGATACAAGAAGAGGAAGCTCTAGAACAGAAAAATCAAGAACTAAGAGACTTCATGGACTAGAAATCTAGTTGAAGCTACTATGGACTAGAAATCTAGATGTCGAAGCTGAAAGAACACAAGCAAACCTAAAACACATGTCTGTACAAGAAAGTAGAGCACCTACCTCAGACAGAGAAGATGTATTGGCCTTGAACCCTATGGAATACCATCAACAGCGCGAAGTTACTATGCCAAGAGGAGATAAGAATCAGAATGGGAAGAGGAACCCAGTAACACAAATCACAGGGAAGAAAGCTAGAAATCTCAACAAGAAGAAAGCAAAGTTGGAGAAATTAAAGGAAGTTATAGATAATACTTCACAAAAGGAAGGTCTCTAGAATTCAAACTTCGCTGGAAGATCATAACAACTCAGATTGGCACTTCTCCATGACGAAGCGATATGACTGTTGGAGGCATTATGACCATTAGACCGATGCTCCTGAATGGTTAGAACAACAGTTATGACTAGAAAGATCACCATCAGACCATTGGGACCACATCGTAATGGACATAACTGCATTGATGAAGGATTCTCGGCCATTAGAGAGATCCCTTACCTCATTGTCTACTTAGTTTGTCGGTTGTTGCATAGAGAAAATTTTCACGAATTGTATTTGAGCCAACAAGAGAACTCCTCATTATCGTGCTGTGTTTACTGAGATTTTGAAACCTACCCTATTGCATTGAGCATTCATTCATTGACCTGAGTTATCCAATCTTGAGCATGCATGTCAGATGAACTCAGTGACGTAGAGAAGTTGGTTGAAGAAGTTCTAATCGATCTGATGGCCGAAAGAGTGATGTCCATAGGAGTTCAAGATTCATCGACACGAGGAGTGAAAGCCTCCCTGTTGACTGCTCATGGATCCAGACCACCCTGAGATGCAGACGAGAAAAGAACCAAGCATCAAGATGACTTGGCGAATGTGAATTTAATCCTGACTATATTGCCCGACTACATCCCACCTCTGACCGGTGCGGTGAATCATGATAGTGTCCCTAGGGACTTCAACTACACCTTGGTCACTGCTTACCTCATAAATGGGATACACATAGGAAAGCCTCAGCCGAATAAGACCATGACACTAAAGATCAATGACTTTAACCTAGGGGATTGTAAGAAATTCAACATGCTCTCTCCTCATTGGTATTTGACGAGGATGAAGGGGAAGAAGTCGAGGATAATCCCCCAACCATGCACTATGGACCTGGCACAGTTCACCATCCTGAACTTGATGAAAATAACCCATTTTGGAAGGCACCAAGAGGTTAATGTGAGTGTTAAGCTCTTGCTGTCAAGTTTCCATGGTGGTTATTTGTGACTAGATAGACACATCATTGTCGATCCAACGCTGATCCATCGAATCACCGGATTGAGCATGTGGGGACCAGACCCGCAAGACTTTTACCTAGGGAAGGTTTCATACCACGCCCTGTAGAAGAATATTAAAGATACATATGATGATGTGGAGAAGGGAAAGTGAGGATACAAGGTAGCCTCCATCTAGAATAGCGTAGTGTGCCTTGCTTTCCAGTTGATTGCTGGTAAGCTAGTCTGAAAGAATAGACCTGCTCAGGTCACAGGATTTGTTGTTGACCTCGTTGAAAAATGTGTGGAGGGGCTACAGATGAATTGGGTCAAATACTTATTGAACCAGTTAGAATAAGATTTCCACGAAGCTCAGGATTATGGCTATCAGTTCCATTTTAGTTGGATACTAATCCTCATCACGTTCATAGCTTGGGAGATGCCAGAAGGTGTGACCTTCTCTGAACTAGATCCATTTGAACCCTTAGCTGCAAATTTCACTTCGCTATGGTATTCAAGCAATATGGGAAAACAATGGAAATCAAACGTAGTTTTCCACACCTACTACTTGCAGTTAAAGAGGGCTATTGAGGCTATCCCTTGTATAACACCGAACACCCTTCACAGGTTCAGGCCATTTGTCAAATTCCATGCAGACAAACATTTTATATACATCATTGTGCACGGATACAAACACAAAGAAGTACTACATAGTTATTACAAACTCATAGAGGAGGACCTAGAAGAAATAACTAAGGAGTGGTCTGCAAAGCTCCTTATCCCTGTTGACCCCATAGAACTTCCTGATATTGAACTAATCGACAGCATGGAGGCCACTCACAAAGAACATGATACACTTGGAACTAGAAGAAGGAAGAAAATAGAAGAAGTCCAGTAGCTGAGCAATGCATCAGAAGAAAATTCTTCAGACTTACCTGGAGGAGGAGGTGATGATGAAGTAGATAAAGAAGAGACCAATGGAAAATATGATTAGCAGAAGCTAAGAGAATTAACACTGCCTAGGGATCCTATTGATGAGGCTGATCCATCTAAGAAAACAAAGGTTTCTCCCATGAAACCTACATCATGGAAGAAATCCAGAGCTAGTAAGACCAAGATGAAGACTATGCTCATGCTCGATGACTTTGACTTCATCATTGTAGCTGTATTGGACACTTCGAAAGATCTTTTGTAGAGAAATGAAGCTAAGAAAGAGACCATGTATGGAAAAATTGAAGCAGAACTATGAGTGGTACAATAGGCCCTTCAATCCATCCGCGCAGTGTCCACTGGGCCCAAGAACCAGAGTTGGGAGATGATATTACCCAACTCCACAGACTAGCCAATGCGACCGAAGCTTGCATTCGTCATGCACAGGAAGAAACAGAATAGACCACATTGGCCCTGAAGAAAGCACAAGAGGAAGTAAGAGATCAGCGTAGGGTTGCGCAGTAGGAGAAGGTTTCCCTCCAAGCAAAGTTTGAAGAGGAAAAGGCACAGATCCAGCATGCGAAAGAGAAATTGCTCGTGGAGAAGGTTGGAGTAAAAGAAGCAATCAACAAAGAACTTCACTCTGTGATGGGATTAGAGAAAAAGGAGGAAGACCCAGTGGAGCATCAAGTGGCAAGGCTCACTGAAGCCATTCAACAACTTCAATAAAGAATAACAGATCTAGAGCTACAAACAGTGCCAAGCACTCCGCAGGATGTACGATATCAAAGATAAGAAACTTCTCAGAGCACAGTTGAGTTAATCAAGGCCCTCTCCATGGAATGTAAATAGCTAAGTGATTGTAGTGCCCAGACTTATGAGCGACTCACTGAGGATCCTGAATTGAAGACACTAGAGTCACAACTCAAGGAGGCAAAGAAGCAAGAAGCAACATTTCAGGCATATTTAAAGCTCATGTCAACATTTGAAAGGATGAAGCAATCCTAGGAACAGAGAACTATTCAACAGCAGGTTCACACCATACATAGAAAATTCATGGAAGTGACTCAGAGGCTCCAACCAGTCCAGGATGCATCTTGCCAACTGTTCGAAGAGATTGAAGGATGGGGAGTAGAGATGGAACAAGTAGTCACTTTAGTCGAACAACACTTGGAAGGACTGGTGAACGAGGTAGTTCTTTAGGAATTCGCCGAGCAGGAGGCCTTGGCAAAGCAGCAGGTCTAAGCAGCTTTAGCCAGGCTCGAGGATTTTGAGGCAAAGCTACCTAGAGCAGAGTGACTCGGGACAAGTCACATGTGAGTTTTGGGGGACTTTTGGCCCTTGACCAAGTTTCAGAGATCCTTGGTCGATTTTGACCTATTTTGGGACTTCGACAAGTTGTCGAAGGTGGAGCGCAATTCGAAGAAGATATCATGGGATCTCGGCCCATTTTTAGGGATTTTTGGGTTATGGGCTTATGTAACAGGTATGGGGATGTCGTCCCATGGGTTTACCCATGTTTAGGCCCTTTTGTAATGTATATAAATAGAAATCTAGGTGATGTAAGTAGCGGGGCGAAAGGGGTGTAATGCTAAGTGAAAAGTGCAAGTTGTAAATTCTTTGTGCATGCTGTGTTGAGAAATTCCAAAGCTAAGTGCAAGTGACTGTAAGAGATTGAGTAAAGTATTTTTGTTGTAGCCTAGCTCGGGGAAGGAGGATCTGGAGGGGTGTGCATAGATCTCTTGTCCTATGCGAAGTAGGACCTTATGGCTCTGTGCATGTAGATGATTGACAGAAGATAATAAAGGAGATGAGGAGTTGGTGGATGTAGCCCCAAGCTGGGGGTGAACCACATATATCCTGTGTTATGGTTGCTTTGTGCATTATGGTTGTTGTGTCATTTATGTTATTTATGCTTAGTGTTATAATGTATGCTTAGATGGATAAGATATGATAGCTAAGTTCTTAATGATGAAAATATATGCTAGATCTGATCTCTTTTCAAATGTTTAGTGCTTAGATGTGTTAAATTTGAGTGAATACTACGGTGCTCTATAATTAGGGTTTTATTTGTGAAGTAAATATTGGTTACATACTAATGAAATGTAACTGCTAAGTGTTTCGATAGAGTATTGTGATCACAGATCTATGTCCCAGCTAAGGTTGCAAACACTGGAGTCCTGCAAGCACCCCTACCTCTACCTCGAGTGAGACTTCATCTGCTTCGAAGGTGTTTCCGAAAGGGCCGGTAGTTAGGGTTTTATTGGTGCGTTGTTGAAGTTTTGAACCATGGATCTGCCCATGTGCCAACACTCAGACAACATGACATTGACATAAGTTCACGATGCAGGAGGCAACACAAAATATCCATGTGTTTGGAAGAATAACCAAATGGAGGAGGACACAACTGTATGTAGCGATAACAACTTCGTAAGGTCATATTAGATCCCAAATATTGACGAACAAACACAAGGATGTGATTTTTCCAAGGGCGACTCATTGTCTTTTTCAATTTTTTTAAAGAGCTTGAAAAAGAATAAAATAATGCTACATTACAAAGGAGGAATGTGTGTTGTAAGCATACTAGTTCCAAGCTCAAGGAACACACTAATGCTCAGAGAAAGGAGACATTGCAAGAAAAGAACACTCGAGAAAATTCTTCCATGGGTCAAGGTGTCAAGACGCAGAGGCAATGTGCTACAAGGCTTGCGTATAATGCATGCTTCCAAGGTTCAGTTGATAGAAACATGGAAACATCATTAGGCCAACGAAGCAGAGATGCAAATGCAATTAATAACAAACAATTAAAACCCCTTTCAATGTAATTTTAACGAGCCCATAGAAGGTAAGCTCAGTGGTTTTTCATTTTTAGAGAGTTTGAAAAAGCATAAAAGAAGACTCCACTGGGGTACCTTTTTCGAAGGTAGTCTAGTCAGTTTGAAAAAGGGGTAAACTAGCACCGAAAATATGTCTATTCAAAACCATTTTAACGAGTATGACAATGACAAGATCACTCAACAATATTTTCAATTTTAAGGAGTTTGAAAAGAGCTTAACTATGGACTCACAACTTTTTTCTAGATTTAGTCTCCTCGGCCCGAAAAAATATAAAATCTACTGAGGAGAACTCTATCCGTGAGACGAATCTCTTGAGGTGTAACTTTTTCCTCCTTAATCTACAGGCCAGAAAAAGGTGTAAACTCATGCCAGTAGATGTTTTTCTAGACCAATTTAATGAGTGTGAAAGAACAAGGTCACTCAACGATCTTTTCAATTTTAAGGAGTCTGAAAAGAGATTAACTATGGACTCCGTAGGGGATGTTCTTCTAAACCCGTTTAACGAGTGTGAAGGAACAAGTTCACTCGAAAATCTTTTCAATTTTAGGGAGACTAACAAGAGATTAACTATGGACTCTGTGGAGGTTTCTTTTTTGTAAATTTAGTCCCTCAAGCCTGAAAAAGGATTAAACTTATACCTGAGAATACTCTTCTAATGAACTGAAGTTCCTAGAGTATACCTTTGTTCGTACAATTGACCATCCAGACCAAAAAAGGGGTAAACTACCATCGGACAGACGTGCCTTCAAGTTTTAGTTTGGCGAGCCTAAAGGACAACAAGATCACTCGACAATATTTTCATGTTTAGAGAGTCTGAAAAGGGATTAAAGAAGACTCATGTTTTGGGAGTCCTGAGGGTGAGGTCAAGAGTGATGACACATCAGACGTATGAGGCTCAATATCATAATCAGGACATGAATAACAAGGACTCTCGAGCCTAAATTCATTAACGACGGCATGGACTCCAAAATGCAATAAGGGTCTAACTAGGGAATCCATGTAGAGGTAGGCTCTACCACTAAATTACGACACTTATAAAGAAACAACAATGGTTCTATATCGAAGTTCAGTGGGATCGATCCTATGGAAAAGAAGAAAAGACAATGAGATGCAGAAAGTGGAGGTGGAATCCTAACTCAAATAAACAAAGTTGGAAAATTGACTTTTACTAGAGGACCTTTAAAAGTGACCCATCTCCCAAAACGTTTTCCAAACCAAAATTGAAGTGCATCGTAACATCCAGTGAGAAACTCAAGAACCACATTAAATGATTTTTAGGCCATAAAAAATGACAAAAGGGTTCAAAAAAGTGGCAAAAAGGGCCAAAAATGTCTATAAATAGAAGCTGACAACTCATTTTCCCCTTTGCAAATTGAGAAATAACGAAAAAAGTGAAAAATACCCCTTTGCTAAAAGAGTTGATTTCGGGATCTTCAGAGGATGAAATGAACTCCCGCTCGGACCAAGTAAGTACAAATTCATCCCTCTTGCATTTCCATTCATATTTTATGCATTTCTTTTATTTTTTTTGGGGGCGCACTCTCTTAAAAAAGGGCGGCCCTATGTGTACGTGGGATTTCTAAAGGACAACCCACGTATGCCAGCATGAAGAAAACAATATGCCTACGTGCATATGATACTGTGTCCAATACAACCCACGTACACCCTCAATAACATAGAAAAAATGAAAAAGCAAGAGCTAACTCTCCCCTTGAACTTGTCACGTAACAGGATGTATGTCCACTGGAGAGAGAGGGAGCACAAGGATATTGACATCTTGGTCAATGAGGATCCTGCTGCTATGGCCACATTGAAACAATGTAGGTTATGGAAGTTCTTTTGGTGTCCATTCATGAGGGTACAATCTAGGTTGCTGAATGCCTTGGTGGATATTTACACCTTGATGATGAGGCATTTATGCTTGAGGGGAAGTCGTTGAATCCAATGACTGAGGATATATACTTTCTGAATGGCCTCTCGAGGAGAGGGGAACCAATCAACTTGTGTTCATTTCCCCCTAGGTCCCACAATTTCGTCAAGTTGATCGGAATGCATTGCAAGGCCGAAACTAAGAAAGTAGGTTCTCATGTGCCAATCCACAAGATTAACAACCTATCACTGAAGGTGATAGTTTTTCTTATTGCGCAGATCACTGGATTTGTGGCCTTACATCAGACCTCCTGGGTGCTCATGTATTGTGTGGTGTATTTATTAAATGCATGAGTATTCGACTGGAGCACGACCATTCTTGAATGCACGAAGAGGAAACTCACAGAGTGTCAAGGGTAGAGTAACAAAAAATTTGGGTTTGGTACCATTTTTTGCTCTTTCTTCTTTGAGAGGGTACCCAGCCTTAGTACACAAGAGACAGTGCAGGGGAATGTGGCCTCCTTCCCAGTAGCAAGTAGATGGGAAACATTGTTGTCGCGACAGAGGGGAGGAAGGACCATAGAGGCCTTCGACGATGCATTTTTTGACTTGTGGGCACGAAAAATTCCTGTGACAGAGGACTACCCCTATGCTAGAATTAATTTTTCCAGGGACTCGGATGTGCCCGTACCTCCTGGAGAGGAGAGAGGAGAGATAGGTACATTTGTTTTTAAAGTTATTTAATTTTTAGTTTCTTTTTAATATATATCATTTTTTTGTGAATCAGAGTATCTGACAACTGTGTATCTGTTATGTACAGATGTGGGACCTGTGTGTCTGACAAACTTCTCGAGGACCAGGCGATGTCCTCGACTAGGGGCAGTACCAAAAACAACCGCCAGACAAACAACAACAACAGCAGGACCTCCAGCTGGAAAGGTTGAGAGAGTTTTGAGATGGGTGAAGTAGAACCTCACCGCGCTCACTCGTGTTGTTACCATGGCCAAGATCAAGGATCTCTTGCCATCAATGCAGCCTCATGTAGTTGGAGTGCCATGGACTTGGGTCCAACTCTTTTGGTGTTTGGAAAATGTCATTATTCACTATGGCAAGGCCAACGGGCCCTGCGCTTAGCTAGGATGGACCACTTACGTGCCGAGGGAACTCTTTTGTATATTTTTGAGGGCATAAGCCCCATGATGTATACCGAACATGTATTGACTCATTCGCACCCACCGATGTACTCTGACACTTTTTGATATATATATTTACATCTTTTATGTCTTATGGATCACATTTTTACAAATATATGTACATGTGTATGTGTGTGCTTCTTTTTATATGTGTGCAATATACCAATCTAATACTTGATAAGCTAGAGTATCTATCATTTGATTTAATCTCCTATGAACATGGATATACATAATGTAATCAAAGCAACGTTCTAAGAGATGTACCCTAAGGAATCTTCGATGTAGAGTAGGATCATAAATGCGGTAAACCCCATTTAACTGGGACACAACCAGCTGAGCATCTAAGTAGACCCGGAGGTGAGAGATACCATGTGACAAAGCATCACGGAGAAAATATATCATTGCACTGTACTCGAGGACATTGTTTGTGGTGTCACCTAAACAGAGACCTCCAGAAGATAGCAACTGGCCTTGAGATGTGAAAATCACCCAAGCTGCGAAAGCAAGCCAGGGATGATTTTAAGGATGGAAATTTATTTTAAAATGTAGAAACCTTAGCGAATATTACTAATCCTTCATATGCCAACTATAAATGTTTGGTGATATTTTTGTAAAAATATTCAAATTTATAAGGATTTTATATAGTTTTTATAAAATTTTGGTGATTTTGAAGGTAAAATAATTTTATCCTATAGAATTTGAGTGAATGATTTTTAAAATAGCGAATCTTGTTTTTGGAAAAACCATGGAAATTTATCCCATGAGAAAAATTTATCCCCTAAAATAATCCATGAAGTAGGCCCCCGAGTGTGTCGGATAGCTCCATCTGCGAACCCAATGAACACCTCTGATTCACTTGACATCCGCCATAGTGAAAAATATGACATAAATAACAACACGTCCATAAAACAGAAAGACAAAAAACAAATTGTATAAGAACTATACATGTGTACAAGAAGTCACCCAGGCGACCAACCTACGAGTAATACTTCTTGAGGTAGAGCCCATTTCTAGGCTCCGCCAAAGCATTTCCCTCAAATTCAACCAGACGATAAGCGCCCTTCTTTAAAACCTCCTTTACTATGAAAGGTCTGAACGACATGGGTTTGAACTTGCATGCCCCAATGGGATCCTTATCTTGGTCGTAGACCAGGACAAGGTCTCCTTTAGAGAAAATATGAGGACGGATGGATTGATCATATTGACGCTTGACTCATTTCTTGTGAGCCTCATTAGCCAAGGTTGCATCACGGTGTTTCTCATCAAGATGCTTGAGATATAATAAGTGTTACTCAAGAGGTGAAGTGTCTGGAAATAGCTCTACTGTCAACTTTAAAGATGGGATATGACACTCTATTGGCAAGACTACTTCCAGCCTATAAACGAGTTGAAAAGGTGAGAAAATGGTGGTAGTCTTTACAAATGTTTGGTAGGACCACAATTTTGAGTACAACATCAAATGCCTATTTGAATTGGAAGAATTGATCGTTCATTGTAGAATAGTCTTGAGGGACTTATTCACATCTTCCAGCTGACCATTCGCTTGTGGGTAGTAGGGTGATGAATTATCTTTCCTCAACCCAAGATTTGATGTTAACTCAGACATCATTTTGTTCTGAAAGTGACTACCATGGTCAGTGACAATCTCCTTTGGGATGCCGAACATTGATACTATCTGGTTAAAAATTAAGAGAGTTGTTGTTTGACCATTATTGTTAAATGTTAGCATAGCCTCGATCCAATTTGTAAAGTAGTCTACTACTACAATGATATAATGAAGCCCCCTGGATGAAGCTGGGTGGCATGTAGTATTATAAATCCCCCACTTCGTGAAGGGACCAACAACAATGATGGGAAACATGGGAGAAATATGTGCCCTCATCTACCGAAATAATATCTGACATGGGTGGCACTTCTTGACTGACTCGACGCAATCCTTGATTAACGTAGGCAAAAAGTAACCAGATTGTAGAATATTTTGGGTTTTTTCCAACCTAGATAAATGACCACCACATGCTCCAGTGTGGCAGCCATTAAGAACAAGTTCCTCTTCTTCATGAGCGAGGCACCAACGAAGGATACAATCTACACCTCGATGATACAAATTGTCATCGAGTATGAGATAGTTTTTTGCCTGATGGTGTATACATCGCCGCTCATCGTGAGAAGCAGAGGTAGGGCACTTCAAAGTCTAGAGATAGACTAGTATATCTCCATACCAAGGGTCTGAAGATGAAATAAAAAAATATCTCCTTTAATAGGTGACTCTTTGGGTGTACATCACCTGACTTGACCGGAAGTTCTGAGATGAGTTCCGCAAATACCAACGACTTTTTGGATTTTGTGGAAACAAAATCCAAGTCAAATTCCTCGAGCATAACAATCCATATACTGATATTTTCACTGATTACACGTCGCGTCAACACATATTGGAACAGATTCACAATGACAATGAAGGTGGTCTTGCGAAGTAGGATATAATGACGAAACCGTTGGACAACATGCACTGCTGACAAGGCAAGCTTCTCAACATGTAAGTAGTTGAGTTCTGGTCCAGCCAGGCCTCGAATCAGGTAATAAATCAAATTCTCTTTGCAGTGACCAAATATAATAAGAAAACTTTATTATAATTGGGTGGTCGAAGCAGAGGGGCAGATGTAAGATCATGTTTCAACGCTTCGAAAGAACATTGAACGTCTTCATCCCAATGGAAAGGGACTCCCTTTTTCAATAAATGCATGAACCCTTTAGTGATATTGACATAGTTTGTGATAAAACATTGTAAAATGTTTGATTTCCCCTGTAAGCTCTGAAGCTGAGGGACTGTGCATGGGGGAGGCAACTGAAATATCACCTCAACCTTTAGAGGATTGACCATGATCCTTGTTGTTGAAACTATGAAACCTAGAAGAGGACAT
This sequence comes from Picea glauca, assembly GCA_000966675.3. Taxonomy (NCBI): domain Eukaryota; kingdom Viridiplantae; phylum Streptophyta; class Pinopsida; order Pinales; family Pinaceae; genus Picea; species Picea glauca. The sequence continues at coordinate 53,608 of JZKD02S0193174.1, read as the reverse complement.
GACGTCACACATAAACTGCATTTGTTAGGATTCAAGCGAATCTGATAGTAGCGACATGATTCATAGATAAGTTGAAGGTGTATGGGATGATCAAATCTCTTGCAAGAGCGCGATGCTAGATCATCTAGATAAGCCTCAACTATATGTCTAAGGTCATGGAAATAAAAAGACATGGCCCGTTGAAAAGTGGCTCCAACATTATTCAGGACAAAAGGCATCTTACGATAAGAAAATGTGCCCCACGGACATAAAAAAGTCGTTTTATGCTGGTATTCGGGTTTGATCTGTATCTAGTTGTATCCCGAAAAACCATCCATAAATAAAAAAACCTCACAACCTGTGCATTTATTGACAATATGATCAATGAATGGGGTGGGGAAATTATCCTTTGGACAGGCCTTGTTCAATTCACGGAATTCCATACACATGTGAATCATACCTTGCTTTTTGTTAACTAGAATGGGATTTGACACCCATTGCGTCAATTGTACGGGGTAGATGAAACCAACTTTAAGCAGTTTCAACACTTTATTCTTAATAGTTGTTGCTTTCCGAGGATTCATCGGACAAAGATTCTATCAGACTGGCTTAGCATCAGGATAAGTCGTTATCTCATGTTCGATGATTCTTGGATCTATGCCTGGAATTTCCTCGTAAGACCAGGAAAAAACATTGTGGAATTCCTTAAATAAATCTGTGTAGATTCAAATCTCCTCGGAGGGAGCAGTTTGCTCTGACGAAGACATTCTCCATGACACCAGGGGTTCTGGAGATGTCAATAGGTATCATTTCAGTGATGGTTTCCATATTAAACTCATCATAAACTGCGTGCATAGCCAAAGGATTAATAGGACAGGACCTATCTCCTGTCATAGTCAACACAAATTCACTTGCCTCTATTCTTCTTAACTCCGAGAGAAAATAAGATTTGTGATGGAGATCATCCCAAGGTCTTTCAGGACCAGTAAATGCTTCAATAATCACCTCTTCTGAGGGAAAGACAAATTCTAAAGAATCGGTAGTGGTGAGGGAACCTTGAGACCAAATAGGCTCGAGAACCAAATATAACTCCTGTGCGGGAGTCAGATCGGGGTCGATGGAAGCTTGCTGGACAATAGAGTATGAAAATTTTGTCACGGACAAGGTCATGGCCATGCCATGATGCCATATTCCTTCCATTGTGGTTGATGGGAAGGAAAAGTCCAAGGATCAAGAATTAAGTCGTACGAAATGACGAAACTTGAAAAATTTCATCCCTAGTCTGGTCTGGGACAATCGATATGAGCTTGACATCGCTAGAAGGAGGCGAGTAATTGAAAGCACTGATCAATGGTGGGCACAAAACAAATCCTACATTGATGATGTCGATCTGAGGGTTATCAATCATCGGGACCGTGGATGCCCCCAATGAAGGGTCAAAATGGGATAAGGACAACTGATCAATGGACACGATCCAAACCTTATGTGGAAACAACAAGACCTAGAAAATGGTGGCAACCACTGCATGCATAGAATAGGTCCAAATCCTTCCTAACAGAAGGTTGTAGTCGAGAGGTGCACTGACCACTTCAACTTTGATGCACATAGTCTTTCCTCCTAACTGCACGGGGAAAGAAGGGATGATTCCATGTGGTCCGAAAGAACGACCATCGAAAGAACGACCATCGAAAGTAGGTGACATAGACAAAATGGGTTGGCCAATGGCCTTCGAACACGCCAATGACATCACACGTGTCTAGGAACCCTCATCAACCACTGTGAAGAAAATATTCTGGGTAAAAATTTTCATGGTGTAAGCCACTACTATATGAAAGGCCACGTCATAAGGGAAACAAGGTTTCAATTCGGTCGTATCAAGCATTATCATTCCTGGATTACAGGTCTCAGTAGATCCTAAGGAGGATAACATAGCCCTTATCTGTGCATGGAAGCTCTGGAGGACTTCCAAAGCAAACATCGCGCAAGGGGTTTGTGACAAATCCTCCACCACATAATAGTTCTGGGTGGCCCTTGCGTTTAGATTGTTAGAATCTTTCTTGAACACCCCTTTCGAGATCTGTGTCATTGTTTTTCCCATCGTCTTCTCAATATGGAGAGGAACATATGGGTTTACAACTTCCTTACCCTTATCAGTAGATTATGGAATTCTGTAATCGTGCGCCCTAGTTTCTATGTAAGCGTCATCTTTCATCATATAAAAGATCACGGTAGAGGGATTACTAGAAGATGGAGGGGGTCCTTGAGTGACCCCATCCACGCTTGAAGAGGCTTGAGTCAAATTTTTCCCATGAGGAAATGGGTTCGTTAACACAACAGGTTGTTGTTGCACCAATAACATTTGTTCCTCCGCAAGATGAGGGCACAGGTGAGTCGGATGGTCCTCCGTGCAAAGGTTATACATATACTTTGACTTTCTCTTCTCTGTGTTTCCCCCACCATCATTTTTGGTGGGTTTATTATCCCCTTTACCCTTTCTGTTTCATTGTTTTTTCTTTTCGTTAGGTTGCTGGTTGGCCTTCGGGTTCGTCAACAACACACTGTGTACATCCAACGTCTGGGTAGGGGGAACAGTCAAACCGGAGGTCTGGCTGGCCACTGTCTACTATATCAACAATTGTTACAATTGATTTGACAACTGATCAGTGGGATTTGCTTGTGATGAACCAACTATACCATCATCATGTGGTCCAGACTTGTGTCTAGCCTTGTTAAGGATGGACCGTGGTTCGTTAACACAACAGGTTGTTGTTGCACCAATAACATTTGTGCCTCCGCAAGATGAGGGCACAGGTGAGTCGGATGGTCCTCCGTGCAAAGGTTATACATATACTTTGACTTTCTCTTCTCTGTGTTTCCCCCACCATCATTTTTGGTGGGTTTATTATCCCCTTTACCCTTTCTGTTTCATTGTTTTTTCTTTTCGTTAGGTTGCTGGTTGGCCTTCGGGTTCGTCAACAACACACTGTGTACATCCAACGTCTGGGTAGGGGGAACAGTCAAACCGGAGGTCTGGCTGGCCACTGTCTACTATATCAACAATTGTTACAATTGATTTGACAACTGATCAGTGGGATTTGCTTGTGATGAACCAACTATACCATCATCATGTGGTCCAGACTTGTGTCTAGCCTTGTTAAGGATGGACCGTGGCACATTTGCTAAAACCTCATAGATTAAACCAGACTGAGAGTATATCAATTCAAGATGTTGATGTCTCATTATTGCCTCTTCCTATCAAAACACTCCTGACATTGCAACGTCCTTGGATAATTGAGGTACCAAAGAATTAAGGAACCACTCTAGCAGGAAAGCCAGTGGGACCGATACTTTTATCAAACTCTTCTGACATCGCCATTCTTGGATGTGATCCGAGATATGATCGACCTTTTTTTTCTCAAATTTTCCCATCAATTTGGTGTTGGCATCGTATATCACAGGTAGTTGGAAATGGTTTAGGAAAACCATTTCCAACTCGCTAAAGCAAGAGTATCTTGAGTGGTCGAGCTTGATGTACCATTTCGTGGAACCCCCAATAAGAGTGCATTGAAACAAACACAACTGTATGGAGTCATCTCACAGCGAGTTCGATGAGCACCATAGGTGAAAAGTGGTCATGTGATCACCTAGATCTTCCTCAGGCTTACCTTCGAATTTTGGAATGTCAAAATTCCAAAATTTTGGAATTTACTTAGTCGACATGGGAGGCCAACACGGATCGTGACAAATTGAGTTGTTTAACAACCTTGACAAGTCTAGCAAATGTAACATCGCCAGAAATGATAGTTTGGGATGTTGACTATGTACAAGGAAAAAGGAGCATCGATTTTGACTTGCACCAGGTTGCTAGGAAAAATTGCTTTGTTGACCAGGGTTCTAGTACAAACCATGGCCTTGGCCAACAAACAAATACTGTGTTGGTTTGGAAATCATCGACTGACTCTCATAATTGGATGTTGAGGGTTGGGTGGGGATTTCTCCTTGCGTTGTGTTCCAAATATTCTGGAAGGGGTTTCCCCCAGCCAATCTGATGGGCATAGGTATTGAGCCTTGCCCGGGATTCCATTTACCATGGAAGGGGTTTCCTCTAATCAACATCCCTAACAAGGGAATGACTCCCTGCAATGGATTCTAGAGTTCTTGTGAGGAGAAGAATCTCATGTTTTCCCCCTGTGTAGCAATAGTACCCTACATAGGATTCTGTTGTCCAAAACCAAGGTTTCCCCCAGCCGAGATGACAACTGACGAGAAAGCATTATTACCAAATGTGCTGAACAAAGAGAATGACATTGAACCCATCGGCGTGGTGTAGGAAGAAGTTCCTAGACCATCTGCTCCAAACAAGTTGTAGTTCATGTTCGGCCCGACGAGTTTCTAGGGAGCACCGCCGAGTGAGGGGGATGAAGGAGGCATATGACCTCCACCGTAAGGGATAGTATTATAGGGGGTTGAGGTGCCCCCCATGGACCCTTGTAAAGGAGCGTTTGAGCTCCATACCCCAAGACCCATGGTCTATAGGGTGGAGTAGGTGTGGATAGAGTTCGTATCAAAGTCAGGAATTCCATATGAAAATGGAAGGCCTGTCGCACTCTATGTGAATGGAGCAGTGGTCGCCGCCAAAGATGGCATCAGACCACTACCTGAAGTAGAGGCGGTCAAGACCATGGTGTTCTGGACCAACAAAGGTGGGTTAGGAAGTGGCATGCCCCCTGTGGTTGTATCCGAAATGGGAGTATGAGGACTCCTGGAAGAAGTAGTAGAATTTTCTTCCATAGCTTCTTACAAGACTATCTAACGCTCATAAGGTGTTATCCACAAAGGGAAAACCTGTACCATGATGGGTGCTTACTGTTGGACACACCTACCACACTTAGAGGGGGGGTGAATGAGTGTGGGGCTCTTTTTCCCAAAACTGCCCTCTTGCACAAAAACTCATCAATTAGCATTCAACATTTATT
>JZKD02S0193174.1:24823-39255 GCA_000966675.3 Picea glauca | reverse complement strand
CAAACCAAACCATTTACATCAATGACATATGATCCAACAATCTCCCAAGTAATCAAACCATTGGCATCAATGACAAACCATTGGCATCAATGACAACATGATCCAACACTTACAAGTCAGTGATTGGAGAGTTGGCTGGCCCAAGAGCTTCCACTCCAAGGTCAGGAATAGTAGGATCCTCTGGATTCAAGTGTTCTCCTCTCGAAGCAGGCTCAGGCATAGTTTCCTGTGGTCCAGCCGCTTCGTATGACCCTTACTAGTCAATTCTTCGATGTAACGATGGATAGGACCTAAAGCCTTCATGACCGATGGAGCTCTTTATCTTCCACTTTGTGAAAATATCAATGAAACAGTAAGGATGTTACTAACTTTTTGAAACAAGCACACACTAGAAAAATTCCCACAAGATAAAGAAAGAAAACCACTATATAGTTGGAAGAACAGTTACACCAGCCAACACTAGAGAAACTTAGCGGTGCAAGTGAAAATCATACATGGAAGCACCCTCCAGGTATAATCTATAATGCATGGCCCGATGTCCTCCCTAGGTACCGTGTTATACCCCAAAAATCACCTATGTAAGTCTATAGAATAAAGGCAACTAAGTTTCCAGCTCGCGACCAGTCACTAGGTAGGTATAGTCGACAGTCGGGTGGACTGCAATGAGCAGGGTATCAGGCCCAAAACCTACCGAGGGTATCGAAAGAAATTGGTTCAAAAGACAACTGAGGACCTCGAACGGATTTGAGATCCACGAAGCTCCATAGTCAAATGCAATCGAGAGTATCCCACGACAAGTCTTCTATATGCATTCCCTAGTATGATTTGTCCGGCTTTGGAGGGGTTATCTCCGCTACCTTTCCACACACGACCTCTTGTTTAGCCCCTGTGTTAGAGGGGGGTCCTAGATAAATTTCACGTTTACTAGAATTTTTACACTCCCTAGTTCTAACTCCAATGTTTGTTTATAAGCCTTGAAGAGTTTCCTCTCCAACCTAATTCAAGGCTCTAGCCTAGACTAGTTGATTGACCCTACAAACATAAAGTCTAGTTGATTTTAATTTTAGCGTTAATTTTAAATGGATTTCTTTAAGTCAAGGAAATGGAAATGAATCTAGTGGTGTGTTTTGAGTGACGAAGAAGGAGAAATAAACAAAAAGGAAATAAAAATTACTTCTAGTTAACAATAAATATTTGCAACGAACGCTTTACCGAACTTTTCGTAGCTAAATTTTTCTAAGATATTTTAAAGAAAAACATAAAATGAAATTTTTCTAGACTACGAGCTACTTAATGTTCTAAGCAATCAGTAAAGAACTTAAGAAAATAACTCTTTTTCCTAACAAGCAAAATAACTAACCCAACTACTTAACCAAACTAATAAATGAAAACTTTTTCTATATTTTTTTATGCTTCAAACAAGAAACTTAAAATAAATTCTTTTTTCTTCTTCTTTAAAGCACACGAAAGGGAAAGAAGTGAAAAAAAATATAAGGCTGAAACTAACCTCTGGTCCACTGCGGATCACAGGAAGTCACTGAAGACACCAAACAGGATGATCAAAACTCAAAGACTCACCTAAAAACCCTTTCGAAGAAAACACAAGAAACCTTTAAAAATATAAGAAAACTGACGTCAAACCCAGGCTAAAGACTGTAACAATAGAAACACTGTACTTAATCAAGAAACCCTGAGAAGTATGACTTCAATCATGGAAGAGGTTGACTTCCTCTTCTTCAAGAAAACATTTCTTGACACAAGCATGCTACTGACACTTAAGCAACCTGCGTATGTATGTGGGATGTCTATAAATCAGGGCGCGTATGTACGCGTGATGAACCACAACAGACCAAGTACACCTCTGTATCTTCTCAAAAAATGAAAACAAACAGGAAGACTTACAGGGCAGCGAGAACTGGTATGGCACCAACAAGTGACCATAATCCCTTAAAGACTCAACAAACTTACAAAAACTCAAAAGGTAATAAAACCAATCAAACACCCAAAAAATCCCCTAAAACCCTAGAGGCTTCCTGAGTACGGTTGTCAGTTCTACTATAGTGGGAAAACCCTTCTCTGGACTACACTAGGGTTCAACATGTAGGCAGATCTAACCATCTAAAAGTCTCCTATTTTTATAACTACCCCGAATATACCCCAGACTTATGCATGAAAGACAAAGTGAAAAGATCAGGTAACATTACCTTTTACTCTGCATCCAATGTTGATCCTCTCATGTTTGATAGCTCTGCTAACTGCAAGCCTCCTCCCAAGGATGACCTACATTCAGAAATAGATAAACAAGAAACTACAAACATGCATATCATATATAAATCATGGGTTTTATGTTATAATAAAACATAAAATCAAATATAAACATTTGACACATCATATTTCGGGACATGAAAAGTATTCCTTTTATTGATATCACAATGTTTACTTACAACAGGGTCGACAACTGCTCCATGAACCTGGTCTGGGCTCCTCTTCAAAAAGCTCCAACTGTGCTTCCATGTATCTTTCTCCTCTCAAAATTATTCTAGGGAAATGGAATAGGCTTATGACGGAGGAAAAAGGAAAAAATGGGAAATTCTGATGCAAATCTCGCAAGGTGGCTGCAATTTCTTGGGGCAAGGAGAGGATGTGAAACGGGCAGAGTTTCACTGTTCTTATGCTTGTCTTGTGAATGAGAACCCAACACCTCCTTTTATGTGACAAAAGGATGGTTATTTGGTTGGGTGACAAGCTATAGGCGGTGAATTGGTTGGAAAAGTACCCAATAGCCTATAATCTCAACGAATTCCTTGCAAATTTTTATTTTTTGCAACTTTTGTAAGTATACGCGGGCTGTAATAGTGCAACTAGCATATGTACATAGGCTGTAGTGGTGAAAAAAGCATGTGTACACAGGAAGTAGTGGTGCAGAGCGCGTACATCTTCAAAAATAGTATTTTTAAGAAGAACAACTCAGTGATGGCATGGAAAAAATAGAAAGTAAGAGGGCCAAATAACAGGTACGCATATGTGGAGAAATTTAGGGTTATAACAATTGATATTCTTCCACCATGGCATATTTCCAAGTTTTTTTAGAGTATTCATCTATGAAAATCACAAAATAAAGACATCCATTCAAGGAAGGAGATTACATAAGCCCACATACATCTGAATGTATCAAATCCTAAATTCCTTTATACCTTTAGTAACTGTTAGGAAATTATTTCTTTATATTTTTACCAAGAACACAACCTTTATAGATACCATCATGATCAAAATGAAAGGTAGGCATTCCTCTTACCATTTTCTGAAGTCTGGGGAGCGCTTTGAAGTGAATATGTCCAAACCTTCTATGCCATAACTTACATGGACTAACTAAAGCATGAAAAAAAGATTGGATATGTCTGGGAAGTTTGTAAATGCATCCCTCTCTAACTCCAATCACAATTGCTGAAATTAGTTCTTGATTCTTCGACCATAGGAGAGATTTCTTTTCCATAAAGATTACCTTGTAACCTTTATCTTCCAATACTGCAATAGAGATAAGATTCTTCTTTAAACCAGGAACATACAAAGTTTATTCAGTGTGTATCTCACCTCCAGATTCAAGCTAAAAAGATGTTGAGCCAAGTCCTTTGATTGTATAGATGGCATTATCACCAAGTTATACTTGAGCAGAGAACTTTTTCTCTTTGAAGTTCGCAAGGACTTTTTTATATCTAGTCATATACCTGGAAGCTCCACTACTTATCAACCAGGATTCAACACCATTTGTAAGAGAACTAGAGAGTGATGAAATAAGATAATATTCTCTCCTTGTCTCTTGATTACTGGAAGCATCTTTTGTCTTTGTTCTTCAAGACTCATCTTATAAAGCAATAGAAGCATGATATTTTCCTTTGTTCCCTTTTCTAATCTTTGGTTAATCTCTAGAAAAATGCCCCTTTATTTGACAATTGAAGCACTTTACTTTTGACATATCAAACTCTTTCCCTTTGAAGCTATTTTTTTTCTCCTTTTGAGGAAACTTTTTCTGAGGAGTAAATCTTCTCCCTTTCCTTGTTTGTGTTGCTAGAGAAAGGTTTTCTTCCTTTGAAGTACCATTTCGACTCGGAATTCTCCCTTCTTCTTGTAGACAATCTCTGAAATACTGTGCTTGAATAATTCCTAAGGATCTACGTAGGATCTTAGTAGACTACAAAACTGATCTCTTTCATTCCCTAGAGCTCTGATACCATGTTAATTTTTCAAGCATAAACAAATATAGAATATAACTGTAGTGTTATTTCAAATCTTAAGTAGATAAACTGAAGTATAAAATAATCATTCACAAAGACACAAGTATTTATCCTAGGAATCCCTAAAGGGGAAGAAAACCCAACAACCTTCTTGTAATATATTATCAGTCAACAAGTACAATGACAGTACAAGACTTCTATAGAAGGAGATAAGCCAGTAGTAGTTACTCTTGTCTCTGTATATTTAAATATCTCTAAGTCTCTACTCATATTTTCCCTCAGACCTATAGCTATTGTTGTAACTACATCTGACTCAGAACTTCCCTTTAAGACTTCCTTAGAAAAGAGTAAAATTTTTGATTCAGAACTGAGGTATCATCTCTTAGAAAAACCCTCTAGTTGTTGTCTAGAAGAGAGAAAACAACCCTTAGAAAAATTCTCTTAGTTGATGTCCACTAGAACATATATACTCTTCCTTTTGTGTACTTCTTTAGAACAACATTAATCTCCAACTAGTTGCTGCCCCATAACTATGATAATGTCCTTCTATTTGTTGCCTCGGAACTGTGTTAATCTCCTTCTATTTTTTGCCACTCAGAATTCATATATAAACTTGATATGAAAAACTGATATGTAGAAGAGGTTTCCTCCCTCTCTTTATATAGAAAGGAGTCTAGGATAGGAGTATTGAGGTTACGATCACCTTTTAAGTTAGGATAGATGCTAGGGTAGGTGATAGGAAAGGAGGCCAACTTAGCTAGGTGATTGACTTAGTTTTAGAGGAGGGTAGTTTAGGAAGGGACAGTTGGAAAGGGGGCAAGTTAAGGATAGATGGCAAGGGGGAAGATTAATGACAACTAGAAAGGGGGCATCTTAATGACAACTGATAAGGGGGAAGATTGAAGAGATTCTAGAGAAATATCCTTTGCAGTTTCTCTAAATTTTAGCATGAAGAACATGTCCAAGGAATCATACTTTCAGGATTTAAAACAACACAAGAACATGATGACTTTACATGAAAAGAGGAAAGTGTCAGAATTCAAGCGGAGGATGAATAGGATGTCAAAACTCATGATGATGACAAAATTCATGAAGACAAAGAAAGGGAAGGTGTATATATAGACAAAGAGGAAGATGAATCCACATCAGAGTGGGTATTTTTCTGAGCCATCCGTCTTGGAGACGCATGTCAGTGTTTCATGGAAACCTTCACAAGAGATCTAGCTAAAGCATACCCAAACAAATCTTATCAAGAAAAGGAAGATAGATACACAATGAAGAATGAGAATCAATGTATATTATTATCTTATCAATGAGTGAGTGATCTTCACTCATATAGGAAATTACATCCTATAATTAGGAATGCATGCATAATAGTGATGGTCTAAGATTAGAAAGTCTAAAATAGAACTAGTAAGTTAACTCCCACTGAACTAGTGTTACTCCCACTGAACTAGTGTGCTGAAAATAGAAATTTCTCCAACACCCCCCTTGAACATCACTATGGAGTAAAAAATTAGTCCCGACTACTAGGAAATTTTAGGTACTCATGTACAATGCAACTAATGGACACTAAATAAAAATGAGGAAACATGGAAAACCATGTGGGAACCCCCCCCGCTCAAAAGATAATGTATCAAAAGAAGAAAATGCCAGCTGCTAGGAAACTGTTTTCTTCACTGCAAGACGATCCCACAAAGTTTGAAACTTTAGCTAACTAAAAGTCTTCGTGAAGATGTAGAAATATTTATGGATCTGATGAAGTCCTTTGGAAACTTTTTGGGCCTTATACCTCTTGATCTTGTGGACCCATCTGCACTTGGAAATATTCCTTTCTGGTGGAAGTGGAACCAGATGCGAAGTCTGATTCTTTAGGAGAGAGTCATGCTCCTCTTGCATGGCTTCTTTCCATAATGGATTTCCCACAACCTTATTGTAGGTCTGTGGATCATTAGATTGAACCATATAGCAATGCATGGGCATCGCAGGTTCTGAAGATGAAAGTACATGAGAAGGTTCCTCATGTTGAGATCGAGTCCTCCTTGAATCCATTGGATTCCCTGCAAGGTTTCTTGTTGGTTGAAGTGTGGTCTGTGCCTTCTTGGGCATCTGTTGAATCTTTGACGTTGGCTTCTTATCTAAATGTACTACCTTCTTATTTCCATGTACATAATATGAGTGTATGGAATCATCTCTGGTGTTTGAAACTGATGGAAGCACAAGAGTATATGCATGTTTCACTAGATGTGCATGCAAAGTACTCTCCTTAAGTGTAAGTAGAAAAGATGAGTCATCGTCATAAAACCTAGTGAATTTATATAACCTTGACTTGTGATCCACCTCACCAATTGCAATAACGAAATTTCCATGCATGTCAATTACTGAAACTGAATCTGATGTAAGTTAAACCCTTGTACCTTTCTGAGAGAAGATTCATAGAAAGCTTTGGAACATGGAGAACATTCTCAAAAATTCCATTGTGGAGTTTCACTCTCCCTTCTCCTGCTACTGCTACTGGAGTATCATCGCCCATAATAATAGAGGGTCTTGAGCATGGACTCAAGGAAGAGAAAACTTTCGCTTTCACTTCCATATGATGTGATGCACCATAATCTATAATCCATGAATTAGATGAGGAATTAATTGCAACCAGAGCATGATGATTACCTTCCTTAGGCACATGCTCTTCTTCCTTCTTCTTCTTGGCTCCTTCAGGAATGAAGTCTCCTAGGTTATTCTTCTGAAGTACCTGTGTCATAATATCTGCTTCTTCATGCATGTGGATTCTTCATAATTCAGTTTATTGCAATATGTGCACTTCTTTCCCTTCTTCTTCTTCCCTTTGGAATTTGAAGAATCATTAAAGGATTTGGAATATCCCTCCTTCCTGTTATGTTTGGATGACCCTTTTCCATCATGCATGGTGAGTGCATGTTCTTTGGGATTTTTCATGAGGCCCATCTGTATGAGTTTTGTTTGCTCTTGTGTAAGAGACTCAATGAATTGAGCCAACGTAGGCATTTTCCAATTTGTTCCAAAAAGACATTTGGCAGAATGGAAATTGGAGACATACACAATGTATTTTGGTCCTAGCTTGGCCAAGATTGTTAGAATAAGTTATTTCTCTTGTGTAGACTTGCCAATACCACATTCACCCAAGCTCAAAATCAAAGATTTAAATTTAGTAAATAAATCATGTATATTATCAAAAAATTTAGGGTCTAAGGTATTCAACTCTACCTCAAGCATATGACCTCGCATCTCATCCTGCATTCCAAAGAGTCCTTCCAAGGTGGTCTAGATCTCATTTAGAGACTTGCATGTGGCAACATGAAACCATAGATCAATAGATATTAACTCAAGAATTAATTATGTGGCCTCATCCTTACAGTTCGCCCATCTCATCTTCTCAATCGCCGATGTAGGTTATGTTTCTGTCGCCATCGTCAAATTATACAGTCCTTTCATTCTGAGTTGGAATTATGCCTTGGGATTCCAATCAAAATAATTGTATGGTGTGAGGATTACCACCAAGTTTGACTGTATAAAAGTTGTCCTATCCATCTCTAACACTGTTTCTAAGAACCCCTAAAAAATTACTCTCAATTTGCAAGTGAAAAATCAAGAAATCATGACAGAAAGGGAATTTTAAGTGAAAATTTGTATTAGTGTCAAGGGATGATATTATGACTTATAATGGGTCAATTTACTTCCCACGTAATTCGTTTCCTCCAAAACTTAATATTTTGGGAGCAATCACTGTAGAAAGGTATGACCATGGATTTGTATCAGTTTCAGGAGGCTATCTTGCGTCTTAATTTCTGAGCAAACGATGAAGAATCTCGCCAAACGGTTGAAAACCCACTTGCAAAATGGGTCTATTTATTTATCTCACGTGCCATTTCCTCAAAACATTAATACTTTTGGAGAAATAACTGTTGAAAGGTACGACCACGGATTTAGCTCGCCGAAACTCCAATTTTCCTTGTTCTTTGGCTTGTCTGGCTTGCTCCAAGCAGCATAGCTTTGATACCATGTCAGTGTTTCATGGAAACCTGCACAGGAGATCTAGATAAAGAATACACAAACAAATCTTATCAAGAAAAGGAAGATAGATACACAATGAAGAATGAGAATCAATGTATATTATTATCTTATCAATGAGTGAGTGATGGAAATGACATCCTATAATTAGGAATGCATGCATAATAGTGATGGTCTAAGATTAAAAAGTCTAAAATAGAACTAGTCAGTTAACTCCCACTGAACTAGTGTTACTCCCACTGAACTAGTGTGCCAAAAATAGAAATTTCTCCAACAACTCCCAGGAAATATGAATATTAGATAGGGGGAGTCTATGCAGTAGTTTAGACAGAATAGAGAACCATCCTTCTAGCAGCTTGCAGAGATCAAGTAGACAGTTTTAGAATAGTTAATTAGTAGAATAACGGTATGACAGATTGATCTATTGGCAAGACTGCTTCCATCCTGTAAACTAGTTGAAAAGGTGAGAAAATGGTGGTAGTCTTTACAGGAGTTTGGTAGGCCCACAATGTTGAGTACAACATCAAATGCCAATTCGAATTGGCAAAATTGATCATTCACTGCAGAATAGTCTTGAGGGACTTATTCACAGCTTCTAGCTGACCAATTGCTTTTAGGTAGTAGGGTGATGAATGATCTTGCCTCAACCCAAGATTTCATGTTAACTCAGGCATCATTTTGTTCTGAAAGTGACTGCCATGGTCAGTGAAAATATCCTTCGGGATGCTGAACCTTGCTACTATCTAGTTAAAAATGAAGAGAGTTGTTGTTTCTCCATCATTGTTAAATGTTGGCATAGCCTCAACCCACTTTGTGAAGTAGTCTACTGCTACAATGATATAACGATGCCCTCTGGCAGAAGCCAGGTGGCATGTAGTATAATCAATCCCCCACTTCGTGAAGGGACCAACAACAATGAAGGGAAACATGAGAGAAGGATGTGCCCTCATCTTCTGAGAGAAGATATGACACAGATGGCACTTCTTGACCAACTCGACGCAATCCTTGATTAACGTAGGCCAAAAGTAACTGGCTCATAGAATTTTTTGGGATGCTTTAAACCCAGATAAATGACCACCACATGCTACAGTGTGGAAGTTGTTAAGAACGAGTTTCGCTTCTTCATGAGTGAGGCACCGGAGAAGGATACAATCTACACCTCGATGATACAAAGTGTCATCGAGTATGAGATAGTTTTTTGCCTGATGGCGTATACGTCGACACTCATTGCGAGAAGTAGATGTGGGGCACTTCAAAGTATGGAGATAGACTAGTATATCTCCATACCAGGGGTCCAAAGATGTGATCAGAAAAATATCTCCTTTAATAGGTGACTCTTGGGGCGTAACATCACCTGACTCGATCGGAAGTTCCGAGATGAGTTCCAGAAATACCAACGACTTTTTGAATTTCGAAGAAACAAAATCCAAGTCAAATTCCTGGAGGATAAAAACCCATCTATTGATCTTTCCATCGATTACATGTCATGTCAACATGTATTGGAAAATATTCACAATGGCAATGACGATGGTCTTGCGGAGAAGGATATAATGATGGAACCATTGGACAACATGCACTGTTGCCAGCACAAGCTTCTCAACATGGGAATAGTTGAGTTCTAGTCCAACCAGGCCTTGACTCAGGTAATAAATAACATGCTCTTCAAGAAGATCATCCTCTTGAACCAAGACCATAGTGATGGTCGAATCTGCAATGACCAAGTACAATAAGAAATCTTTATTATAATTGAGTGGTTGAAGTAGAGGGGTAGACGTAAGAGCGATTTTCAATGCTTTGAAAGAATGTTGAGCGGCTTCATCCCACTGGAAAGGGAATCCATTTTTCAATAAACGCATGAACCCTTTAGTGATATCGACATAGTTTGTGATAAAACGCCGTAAAAATTTTCCTTTTCCCTGTAATCTCTAAAGCTGAGGGACTGTGCATGGGGGAGGCAACTGAACTATCACCTCAACCTTTAGAGGATCGACCATGATCCCTTTTGTCGAAACTATGAAACCTATAAGATGACCCGATGTCACACAGAAACTGCATTTGTTAGGATTCAAGTGAATCTGCGACATCATTCAAATATAAGTCGTAGGTGTATGGGATGATCATATCTCTTGCGAGAGCATGATGATAGATCATCTAGATAAGCCTCGACTATATGTCTAAGGTCGTGGAAAGAAAAAGACATGGCCCGCTGAAAAGTGGCTCCAGCATTCTTCAGGCCAAAAGGCATCTTACGATAAGAAAATGTGCCCCACGGACAGCTAAAAGTCATTTTACGCTGGTCTGCGGGTTTGATCTGTATCTGGTTGTATCTCGAAAAACCATCCATAAATGAAAAGACCTCATAGCCTTCGCATTCATTGAAAATCTGGCCAATCAATGGGGTGGGGAAATTATCCTTTGGACATGCCTTATTCAATTCATGGAATTCCATACACATGTGAATTGTACCCTGCCTTTTGTTAATCATAATGGGATTTGAAACCCATTGCGTCAACTATACGGGGTAGATGAAACCAACATTACGCAGTTTATCCACTTCAACCTTAATAGTTGTTTCTTTGCGAGGATTCACCGGACAAAGCTTCTGTCGGACGGACTTAGCATCAAGATAAGTCATTATCTCATGTTCAACGATTCTTGGATCTATGCCTGGCATTTCCTCATAAAACCAGGAAAAAATGTTGCAGAATTCCTTAAATAAATCTGTGTAGATTCAAATATCCTCGAGGGAGAAGTTTGCTCTGATGAAGACATTATCCACGATGACAGGGGTTCTGGAGATGTCAATAGGTATCGTTTCAATGATGGTTTCCATATTACCCTCAACGGTGGACATCATCAAACGTTTGGATGAGGTAGGCCTCTTCCTTATCTTGCTTGCACATTGGTTTATATAAAATATGTTGGAATTGAGTAGATTTCTACATTCATACCTGTATGTTGTGGTTTACCCTAGCCATAGAGAGTTTTTCCCTCGTAACAGAATTGGAAACCATACTGGGGATAGATCTTCTTTCTAAGGGTTGGAGTAATTTTTATCTTTGCATTTCTCTCTTTCCTTTTTGTTTCTTGTCATATCCCTGCTTAACAAATTCTATTCGCTCTGGGTCTGAGTTTTCATCATTTCTCCCTTGCCTGGCATTTTTTCAAAGCATATACATGTTTTTTTCCTTGACAGTCACATACATACATGTGTTGTCTCACTGCAAGCTGCGTATATATGCTCTATTTTACTAAACAGTCATGTACACCTTGTTTCCTTGCCTGTTTGCTTGGTCTGGTGTTTGTTGGGTGGGATTTGATGGTTGTTGAGACTTCTTAGGTCTCTGTAGTGCCTATTAAGTGTATTTGGAATAACATGAACCCTGTCTGGAGTTGAATTTTTGGATGGATCCTTTCTCATATTTTCATTTTGATTGTCCTTGTACTTTGGGTTGTGTGCTTTGTTGCTTGGTATTTTGCTTGAGTTATTTCATTTATACACAGTAGAATTTATATATCAAGTTGCTTACCAGTCCATGCATTTTCTTTTTTAGTATATTGAAAATACAAAAAAATAGGCATTTTTCATTGCTTGTCATTTTTTGTCTTTTGAATCTTTATCATTAGCTTAGTGCATTTAGTGAAAGATTGCATTTTACTTCAGAATTGGAGAGTTGAAATTGAAAATTGCATTGTTTTTATAAGAATATCAGTCATTGAAAAGTTAAAGTTATACTTTGCATTATATTCATATTCACTTTTCTTGCAGAGTCATAACATCATGAGTTTCACTTCCATACCTTTTTGAGTAATCATGGCCAATAAAATTTATTCTTTAAATTAATTGATTAGTCACGATTTTATTTTCTAGGGTGCACAAACTAGTCTAGGATTTAGTGCCTTGGAATAGGATTTTGTGAGTAAAATTCTCCAAGGAAATTAAATCAACATATGTGTCTAAGAAAGGGAGTTGAGAAGTCCATTGTATAATTGGTAAGATCAGGAGGCTCTACTCACATTGGAGTTAATCATGAGGTTGCGCGAAGTTGGTTGAAGGGATATCCCTCGGATACTTGCCTAGCATAAGAGATATTTATGTGGATTTATTTATATCTGGGGATCTTGCTAGTGCCCATACCTCCATGAGAGGCGGTGCTTTCAAAGTTTCAGGCTTTGATACCCTACCCATATGGTGACCTAGAATTACGACTACTCGCATGTGCATCAGTTATACAATGGCTTATTAGTTGCTTGACTTAGGTATCTCATAGGTTACTTGCAGGGGTTATTCTACAAGTTCCCTAGGTCAGATAGGAGTCGAACAACATACAACCTTTATGGAGGATTACCTCTCTGGAGGGTCTGACCGACTAGTTTTTAAGCCCACAAGGGCCCCTATAACTGATTATGTTACCTCCGATCTTTAGCGAGGAGTCTCAAGTCTCTCTTGGATGAGACATACCTTCTTTAGGGAGGGAGGCCATTCAGCCACTTTATCCCATTTTCATGCATATTGGCCATTTGACATTTTGGTATGATCTTTGACTACTAGTTGGCCTTAGGATATATGTTTTTTTTTTTAGAGTCATAAGTTGTCGTGGAATCGGACCAGAATCCCTGTCGGTCCCATCATTTGTTACAGTTACCGTCGAGTCTTTGCCTTCTAAAAGGCGTAGAGTTATTAGGCGTGGTACAAACACATCCATGTTTTAGTCTTGTGATTCCACAAGGATGAGTATTGAATCTAATCTTCAGAGAAATAGGAGTTGTTCAACTTCTATACCCATTGTAGTTAATGGCACCCCTTCAACTCCTGCAACCACCATAGTTGCAGTGTCAGAGGCACCTGTCATTACTATGGATTGGCCTATAGTTAATGCTCCATATATTGCCTCGAACCCTTTTGGGTCTCTTGGTCACATGCCGTGTTACAATGTTCATTCCATCCCTATGGATTCTAGTCCATTTTCCTATGGTATGCCTAACTTTACCTCGCAGTTTTCAAATTCCATCCCAGCTGTTGGCCCTAATGCTAGAATTGGACTTGGGGGCACTACACATCCTTACACTCCATTTCCATTTGGTGGTTATCATATCCCTCAAACGAATCATAATCTATGAGGTATTCCTTCTTTTAACCCCGGGTCTAATCCTATTACTTGTGGGTGGAACAACCAACCTAGAAACAAGTTTTGTCCTATACCCCTACCTCCTCAGTGCTGATTCTGACTGTTAGGACCACATATTGCACCTTTTTGCCCATACTTTTTGCCATTATCACACCCTTGATCACCTGTATTTAGCCCCATATTATCACTTCATCTGATCACTCCAAGGTATACAACGTCCTTTCTCATTACTATATGTTTAATCTGTTTTGCATAATACTTTACATTACTTTTGAACCTAACCAATGATTAGAAGTGCATAAGTGTCCATATTTGCATAATAGTATTCAAGGCCGATGCTGAAACACAGAACTGCCCAAAGCCGCTGTTGAGATGATGCTGAAACACGAAAGCTGCTACACAGTCCAAGGACGCATATGCCGAAACACGGAGCTGCTACAAAGTCCGAGGATGCATATGCCGAAACACGAAGCAGCTACACGGTTCGAGGATGCAGATGCTGAAACACGGAGTTGTCACTCAGTTCAAAAGTACAGATGCTGAGACACAGAGGAAGCCGCCACGATGCTGAAACACGAGTCCTGACAGCTAGCAGTCAAAGCCGACACAGTCAAGACTGCAATTCACGTGGTTGAACAGGACGTGAATTGCGATGCTGAAACAACATCAACAACTATGTGAAGAAGCCGTTACACCAGCCGTAACAGCAATGCCTCGTCCAGCCCCTACATTAGCAGTCAGTTACGTGAGAATAGGACACCCTATGCTAATTTAGAAAGAAAATCCGATTTAGTATAGGATTCAGATCTGCTTTGTAATGATTGTATCGATGGGGTTTTCCCCTTTATATTCAGGGGAAATCACCATTCGAGAGGACAAGTTTTTATGTATTGAACAACTTCAGAGAAGCAAGACACGTTCGATCTTTCCAATTTGTAATGTGATATTTCAACAGATGAATAGAAGACTGCTTTGATAATTTGTCTCTAAGTTTTCCCGTTTCAGGGGAATCTTGTGAGAAGGGAGG
>JZKD02S0193174.1:11290-24813 GCA_000966675.3 Picea glauca | reverse complement strand
ACCAAAACATCCTATTTACTGTGCACTTTTCCTGTGTTAATCAGAACTGGGTTAGAGAGCCCTGCTTAGAAGGAAAGGAATCAGATTGCCCTGTTCTCTGTAGACTTCAATCTCATAAGTGTGCTAACAGAAGTAAGGCCCAAGGCTCCTTCTTAGACAGAAAGGAACTAAGTGCTTTGTTCTCTATTAGATAGAGTTTATTATTTTCTGCATTATTGTTTTCATAAAGAGTGTTAATACTGAGCCTCTGTTTGAGAGTAAGGGTCCTGTTCTCTGATTGCAAGACAATTGTTCTTTCCCATTGCAATGATACTTTAAAATATAATCCAGGATTCTTAAATTGAACTATAAGGAGTTGCAATAGGGAGATTTCTTTCCTGTGATTTAATTCAGAACTTCAGTTCACTTCAGCAAGTATAGATAGAATGATTTCTTTACTACAACACTAAGTGCTTTTGGAATTGAGCATATATAGTGCGTGGCTATCTTTGAAACAAAAGACTTCCCTGGGTTGATAATTTATGTTTCACTTAGTTGTTTGAAATTAATTAAGCAATTATAGTGACCAACATTTATCCCTCAAACGAATCATAATCTATGAGGTATTCCTTCTTTTAACCCCGGGTCTAATCCTATTACTTATGGGTGGAACAACCAACCTGGCAACAAGTTTTGTCCTATACCCCTACCTCCTCAGTGCTGATTCTGACAAATACTTTTGGCATGATGAATCCACTTCAATCCTCCAGGTTCTCGCCCAGAGGAGGCCAGTCTCATGCTTTGGGAAACCCCCAACCCTGATCTAATCCGGCTGGGGGCAATTTTTACAACCCCAAGCCCGGATCTAATCTGGATGGGGAAAATTTTTAGAATCCTCAACAGAACATTCCTGTTGAAATGATGCCCAACCCACCTTATATGAATCAGCCCAGAGGAGGGCCTTATAATCCTATACAAGGCTATGGTTCTTACCAGAATCCTGGATGGGATGTAGTTCATCACACATAATATTTCACGGGAGGTTGCGGCCAGATGTTGCAACTCTGTCTCCCTTTATCGGCCATGCTTAATCTGCCATATTTTTCTAAGTCAATGAAGGACCCTGTGATTCATGAGCCTACATGGCCTCCCGTCCCTACCAAACTTCCTTTGGACATCCCAAAGTTCGAAGGCAAGAATGGAGAGGACCCTGGTGATCACGTCACTACCTTTCGCCTTTGGTTCTCATCGAATTCTCTTAATGAAGATTCTATTAGATTAAGATTGTTTCAAAGCACTCTCATTGGAGTTGCTGTGAAATGGTATATTGAGATACCTAGGGGGGCATATGGGACCTTTAATTAGTTGGTGATGGTTTTTATTAACCACTTCCAGTTACCCATTCATTATGATATTGGCCTCGAACGTTTTTTGACTTTACGCTAGGATACCACCACTCATATCTCAGACCATATCCAAGAGTGGCATAAATGGAAGAGGTTGATTAAAAATCCTATACCCCCAACATTTCTTTTAGAATGGTTCCTTAAGTATTTTCACGCTCCTATCTCGAAGGATGTTGCTACTTCTGGGGTCACCACCGAGGAAGAAGATATCTTTAGAGACCAACAGTTAGATTTGATATATTCTTAGTCTGGAATGTTATACCACTTTCTTCTAGATGCACCATGGTCAACTTACGACCCTAGACAAAAGCCGATGGTATTGTAGGTTTTTCCAATGTAATATCTGCAGACTTGGCGACAAGCCACTTGAAGATTTTGTCTCTAAACCAGTTTGCTGGAGGGACAACTTCGTCTACGTCTTCCAATCCCACTCAGTCGGAAGATGTACATTCTGTGCAATCGTCGACAAATCCAAATGGTAACCAACAACCATGAGGGAATAAGAAGAAAGGTCAAAATAATCGTAAGGGTGGAAAAAATGGTAATAAACCCAAGGACAATGATAATAATGGAAAGTCAAATGATGGGGAGGGAAAGAAAGAAAGACATAAGGTGAAGTTTCCTTGTAAAATTTGTACTGATGACCACCTTACCCATTTATGCCCCAAACTTGCAAAAGCTACGAGGATTTTAAATCTATCATCCGTCGTGCTGAAGAATCCATTCCCACATAACCAAAACTTAGCCTTGAGCTCTTCGAACGCCAGAAATGTGGTTGGTGGGAGTCAAAACTTGTCATCGCAAGATGGTGACCGCGTGTGTATCAATATGGTCGATGCAAAAGTTAATGTAGCCACTCTCTCTCGATATTATAGCTCTTCGCAAGCTAATCCTTGTCTAGAAGCTCCTCCTCCTCCTCCAGAGAAGAACTTACAGAATGAGAAACCAGATCCACCAGCTCGTATTCCAAAAGGAGTACTCAAAATCTCTACCCACAATCCTAATGCTAGAGCTTCCCATAACTACTCTATTGTTGAGGACCTAAGTCAAACCCCTTGTGCGATGTCGGCTTTGGAGGTACTCCAATGTTTCCTTCACAGAGGAATGCCTTACTCCTTTAGGATCTCTAGAACCCAGTGGCTCAAAATTTATCACGTTTGATGTCATGGATGTGAAGCCTTGCTTACCTTATCATGTGGCCTTCCAAATCCATGTGGAGTACTCAAAGTATACCATCGAATGTGCAGTTGTTGAGGAAGGTGTTGCCACTTGCATGATGTCCCTCATTAGTTGGAAAGCTCTCGGTTCTCCGACTCTTTCCAAGTCATCGAACATGTTGACTGCTTTAAATGGTCATTCCTTTCACCCTCATGGTATTCTCCCTACCTTTCTGGTCCAATTAGGTGGGAAGACGGTAGAGGTGGAGGTAGAGGTAGTTTATGTGGCTCTTGATTATAACTTGTTACTAGGATGCAATTGGACCAATGCTATGGTCATTGTCATATCATTTGTCTTCTATATGCTTTATTTTCCTCATCAAGGGAAGATCGTGACGATTGACCAAATATCCTTTGCTTACTCTAGTCCTAGTGCATCTATTGGACCATCGATCCCTGTGATCGACAATTCTCAGCTGACAACTGAGAATATCGATGTCAGAATGTATTCTTCCCTTATGGGTACTTTTGACTATTTGACACCGATTCACCACATTTATGCCATTTCTAGTAGGCCCACTTTGACAGGGAGGTCTATTCCTTTCCACACTTCCTATTTTAGTGATCCGTGGACCCTAAATTCCCCAACTTCTTCTTGTGAAGGTCAGTTGCATGTTGGCATGGGCATGCCTCTATCGACAACAGAGATTATGTATCAAGTTTTTCTTGACTCTTCTTCCATTCTCGATCCTGTTATCTGATCGACGAACAAGGAGGATCATGTTCTTAGGCCTGTATGGGCGACCTCATTGTCTTGTTCACATGATTTCCTAGATGAAAATTTTCCTTCGGACGAAGCCATCCTTGAAGCCATGACTAGTTCTGATAGACCTTGGATGATATGCATCATTGCTCTTATTTTCTCCCAGATCTTGAAAGAATTGAACAAGATGACTTTCGTTCTACTTTGAGTGAGACAGTCAATCACGCCGTAGTTCCACTTTATAAGAACGACATTTATGCTAAAGGAAACATGGTGATTATTTATCCTACCATCATGATCGATATCTCTCATACCCCTGGAAAGATTAAAAATGTAAATATAGGTGCAGATTGTTCACCAAAAGAAACTTTGATCTACACTGAAATATTCAAATAATTTTGAGATGTATTTTCTTGGTCATATGAAGGGATGCCAGGGATCGATCCTCGTATTGTCGAACATGAGATTAGAACTTATCTAAATGCTAAACCTGTTTGACAACGTCTTAGAGCTGTGAATCCTTGGAAGGCCCCTGCTATTAAGGCAGAGGTGGAGAAGCTACTTAATGATGGCTTCATCCACCTAGTTCCCTTGAATGAATGGGTGTCCAACCCCATTCCTATGAATAAAAAGAAAGGAACTATCTGTGTATGTATGGAATTTCGCAACCTGAACAAGGATTGTCCTAAAGATAACTTCCCCACACCTTTCATCGATCATATTCTCGACGAGTGTGCGGGAAGTGAGATATTTTATTTTATGGATGGATTTTCAGGGTATAACCAAATCCAAATCAAACTAGAGGATCAAAACAAGACGGAATTTATTTTCCCTTGGGGTAATTTTTCATACCGGAAAATGCCTTTTGGCCTGAAAAATGTCGGAGCAACTTTCCAACGTGCCATGACTTTCTCTTTTCATGATCTTAAACACATAGTCGAAGCTTACCTTGATGATCTTGCTTCTCACTCTCGCAAGAGAGTGGATCACATTATCCACCTTTGACTTGTTTTTGAAAGATGTCATTACTATAGAATCCAGTTGAACCCTCACAACTGCATGTTTTGTGTTAAGTCTGGTCGTCTTTTAGGATTTTTAGTTTCCAAGACTGGGATCATGGTAGATCCACTAAAGGTCGAAGCAATACTTCAATTGCCTCCCCTACGTAGGATTAGACAACTTCAGGGTTTACAGGGGAAAGCTAACTTTCTATGTCAGTTTATAGTGAATTATGCCAATATCACTAAGGTTTTCATGTGTCTCTTGAAGAAAGACACCCCTTTTATATGGGATAAGCGAACCCAGGAGACTTTCGATGTTTTGAAGAAATCCATGGTATCGGCCCCTTTGTTGAAGTTTCCTGATTACAATAGAGATTACTTGATTTATATTGCCACGTTTGAGGAGACGATTGGTATGGTTCTAGTTCAAGAGGATGATGAGCTCCATGAGCACGTCATATACTATCTTATTCAAAACTTAGTCGGTCCTGAGCTTAATTACTCTCACGTTGAAAAGCTAGATTTGGCTGTCATTCATGCAGTCCAATGTTTACATCACTATATATTACTTTGCAAGACTACTGTGGTTGTTGATGTCAATTCATTTCAATATGTCCTTCCCAGGTGTATCATAGGGGGGAAACATAATAAATGGATTGTCATTTTACAAGAGTTTGATCTCAACTTCGCCTCGGCAAAGTCCAAGAAATCACTAGCCTTCGCGGAGTTAATATCTGATTTTCCACAATTAGATGAGGATGTTATTCATGTTTATTGTTGGCCCTCGACCAATTTTTGGAGAACCTTGGTCATGTTTGACCATTTTTTGGACTTTGACATGCTGGTCAAAGATGACATGCCCAGGCGAAGTGGAGATCGCGGGATCTCTCCCTATTTTTCGGGATTTTTGGGTTTTGGGTTTATGTAACGGGTATGGGATGTTGGCCCATGGGTTTACCCATGGTTAGGCCCTTTTGTAATGTATAAATAAGTAGCTAGGTGATGTAAGAAGTAGTACTTCTTTCTAAGTGAGAATAATTGTGAACGCTTTGTGCATATTTTAAGACCTGTAGAGCTAACAACAAGTGATTGTAAGATATTGTGTAAGGATTTGTGTGGACAGATTGTAAAAGGATCTTTTCTTTGACCTACTCGAGGAAGGAGGATATTGTGAGGTGCGCACATATTTCCTGTCCTATGCAGATTTGGCCTTGAGGCTTTGTGCATGTAAGAAGATTGAAAGGAGATAATAAATAAGATGAAGAGTTGGTGGACGTAGCCCTATGCTAGGGGTGAACCATGTATATCCTTTATTATGGTGCTTTGTGCTATGTTTTTCATGTATTTGTGTATTTATTTTCTTAGTGCTCATTTTGAATGAATGCTTAATGCTTAGTAATATGAATGAATGCTAGATCTAATCTATTTCTATGTGCTAAGTGCTTGGATGTGGTAGATCTTGTCGAATACCGCGTTGTCCTGTAATTAGTGTTTTACCTGTGATGTGAATGAGGGTAAAATACTAATGAATTTTAACTGCTAAGTTCTTTGTTAAGTGTTGTGATCATAGATCTATGTCCCAGCTAGGTTGCAGACACTTGAGTCTTGCAAAACCCCCTGCCTCTACCTCAAGTGAGACTTCATCTACTTCACAGGTGTTGTCAAAAGGGATGGTAGTTAGGGTTTTGTTGGTGCATTATTGAAGCATTGAAACCTGGGTCTTCCCCTATGCCAACAAATGGTTCCTTTGTTGGGACCTGAAACTGTGATTGTTGGGCACTGAGAAAAAGAAAAATCTTTGTGCGTTGATATGTCATTGTAGTGCACAGTACTCTACTTGACTTTTGAAGCTCTGTGCTAAGAGGGGAAGTCTGATCTAAAGAAAAGAGGTAATATCTTTAAGCTTTGTGCTCTAAGAAAGGTAAGATAAGTGGATTTTTTTTTTCAAAAGAATAAATCTAGGTATGTTTGATAGATTTTCTCCTAGTCTCAAAACTAGGGCACAAATAGAAGAAAGAAGAGTTGATATGAATAGATCTAATAGAAATAGTGAAATATATGTTACTCTTATGCACAAAAAGAATTTTTGGACTAATAAGTGGATGCAGGATCCTAGAAAGAATTTCTTGCAATTACACCACTGTGATCCTAGTGTGTAGTACATAAAATGTTGGAGATTGTTCAAGAGAAAGAGAGGATTGACTCTTTGCTATAGTTGCATAATACTTGGACATATTTCTAAGGAATGACCTGGTAGAGGTCCTGTTTTCCTTTGTTGTAAAGCTACTGGACATGAATTTTTGGATTTCCCTAGAATGATTGCTAAAGTCAAGAAGATGAATATGAAACAAGAAAATCATGAGGAAGGTCAAGAGACTAAGAATATGCTAAAGAACCAGAAAGAATCAGAGGATATATTATTACAGATGAAAGAGACACTTAATGATCACAGAGACATCAATTTATCAGAGACCTTAAAAGAGAAAGAGAAAATAGAAACAAGAATAGGAGACTTCGACATAGACTGTGTATTGGATGTAGACACACAGGTGAACATTATGACAAAAAGAACTTGGGAATTTTAGGAAAGCCTGTTATGGTTCCTTCATTGGGAGGAATAGGCTTGTTTAAAGGAAAGATGATAACCCTATGTGGAATACTTACTCATGTACCTATGATTTCTCATGGAACATCGATAGAATAATAATTCGAGGTTATTAAGTTTGTTGAGAACATCGCCCCATTTCCACTTTTGTTAGGTAAGACTTAGATCGAGAAAGACCAGATCCAAAGGAAAGAAGAAGAAGAAGCTATAGAATAGAAAAAGAAAGAATTAAGGGATTTCATAGCTAGGAGAATAGCACGCTTAATAGAAGAACATGAGGACAAATTGAAGCAACTGTGAACCAGAGACCTGGCTGTCAAAGTTGAAAGAACGCAACAAGGCTTAAAGAACCTGTCCATGAAGGAGACTAGAGAACCTACTCCAGACACCGTAAGAGAGGAAGTATTACTCTTGAAAAATATGAGAGATCCTCAACAATGCAAAGTTACTATTCCAAAAGGAGATAGGAAAAAAAATGGAAAGAGAAACCCAAAGATGCAGTTCACAGGAAATAAAGCAAGAAAACTTAGTAAGAAGAAAACAAAACTAGAAAAATTGCAAGAGGTTCCAGAGAGGACTTCATAGAAGGAAGGTTTGCAGAAATTGAAACTCGTCGGAATAGTAGAACATTGCAAATGGTCACTTCTCCATGACAAAGAAACATGACCATTGGAGGTGTCCCGACCGTTATAACAATGCTCTAGAATGGATAGAAATACATTTATTGCCAGAACATTTGCCATCGTACCATTGGGACCATGCCATAATGGATGGAATCACATTGATTAAGGCATTCCTAGCTGTTGGAGGAATCTGTTACGATGTTATCTATTTAAATCATCGAATGTCTTACCGTGGACACTTTTTCCAATTGTGATTATCCGAGCCCCAGAGAACTAGTTTCTTTTGCGCAGTGCTTATTGTGACCTCACCGTAGATTTGATTTCCTTGAGTGTTTGTCCGCCTACACGAGCTATCTAATTACAAGTGTGTATGTCGGACGAATTCAACGTAGTAGAGAATTCTGTAAAAGATATTCTCATTGACCTCATGGATGAGAAGGTAATTTCTGCAAGAGTATAGGCCTCGTTGATGAGAGGATTGGAAGCATCCTTGTCAACTGCACAACATCAATCTGGACCATCCCGAATTGCAACAGAGAAGAGAAGAAAGAATCGTGATGACTTAGCAAATGCAAAGCTCATTCCGTTAGTCTTTCTCGACTATATCTTGCCTCTGGTTGGCATGGTTAGTCGTGACAATGTCCCGAGGGACTTCGACTATACATTGATCACTGTGTATCTCTCGAAGGGGATACACACAGTTAAACCACAGTTGGAGAGGATTCTGACGCTAAAGATTAGTAAATTCAACTTAGGATATTGCAAGAACTATGGAATTCTTTCACCACACAAGTATTTGACCAAGACAATGGGGAAGAATTCGAAGATAATCCCCCAGTCATGGACCATGGACAATGCGAGGTCGACCATCCTCAATGTGATGAAGCTACCACACTTCGACAGACATCAGGAGGTTAACGCATGCGTTAAACTCCTCCTGTCATGCTACCATGGAGGTTACCTGTGGTTGGACAGGTGCATCACAGTAGATCCGATGCTAATCCACTGGATCACCAGATTGAGCATGAATGGATGGGACCCACAGAATTTTTACCTATGGAAAGCTGCAGACTGCGCCTTGGCGCAGCAAATCAAAGACACCTATGGAAATGTGGAGAAAGGGAAGAGGGGCTATAAGGTAGCCTCCATTTAGAATGGCGCAGTGTGCCTAGCCTGCCAATTGATCAAAGGTAAGCTCGTCAGGAAGAACATACCAACGTAGGTCACGGGGTTTGTCATCGACCTCACAGGAAAATCAGTTGAGGGGATGCAAATGAACTGGGTGAGCTACCTCGTCAACCAGTTGGAGCAAGATTTTTGTGAAGTGCAAGACCTGGGCTATGAGTTTCACTTTAGCTAGTTGTTGATTCTCATCACCTTCATTGCTAGGGATATGTCGAAAGGAACGACTTTCCCTAAAATCGATCCGTCCAAACCACTTGCCGTGAATTTTACTATGCTATGGTATTCGAGCAACATGGTGAAGTAGTGGAAGTCCAATGCGATGTTCCACACCTACTAATTACAACTGAAGAGATCCATTGAATCCTTCCCTCACATGATGTCGAATACATTGCATCGGTTTCGACCATTTGCAAAGTTCTGTGCAGATAGGCATTTCATATACATCACCGTACGCAGAGACGAACATAAGGAAGATCTCCATTCCTATTATAAACTCATCGAGGAAGATATGGAGGAAATAATCAAGGAATGGCCTATAGAATTCTAGGAACCAGTCAAACAGAAAGAACTCTTCGATGCTGACCTCATCGGAAGTCTTGTAGTCACTCGAGAAGAATATAATGCACCCAACAACAACAGGAAGAAAAAAAAGGAAGAGGTAGAGGAACTGAATAGCACATCAAAGGAAACTGTGCCAGACTCAACTGGAGAAGGAAAAGGTGATGAATTAAGCCAAGAGAAGGAAGGGGAAGAAGACAAGTAGGAAAAGGGCAAAGTGACACTGCCTAGAGATCCCCTTACAGAGGCCGATATGTCAAAGAAAATAAAGGTTTCTCCCCAGAAACCCTTAGCTAGAAAGAAGAGTTGCGCAAATGGACCTAAGTTGCAGAATGTGCTCATGGTCGATGACATCAAACTCATCATCACAACCATATCAGACACTTCAAAGGAACTTTTGCAGAGAAATGAAGCCAAACAAGAGACAATGTATGACCGGATCGAAGAAGAGCTCAAAGGGTAACAGAAGGCTCTTTATTCGAGCCACGTAGTGTCTTCTGCTCTGTTGTTAGCAGGAGGCATAGAGGCAGGAGTTGAACCTTCCCAGCTAAGCAGAATAGAAGATTTGACAGAGGCTCACCTTCATTGGGTCCAAGAGAAAAAGGAGAACGACATAGAGGCATTAAATAAAGAAAAATAAGAATCCCTAGAGCAACGCTAATTTGCGCAGTAAGAAAAAGATGAACTCCAGGCGAAGTTTGCAAAGGATAGAGAACAGATCCAGAAGGAAAAAGAACAGTTGCTTGTGGAGAAGATGGGAGTTAAAGAAGCAGTCACTTGAGCACTTCGCTCTGTGTCGGCCCTGGCACAGATAGAAGAGGAAACAATTGAGAGCCAATTAGGGAATCTTGTTGAAGCCATCCAACAACTCCAAGCAAGAGTGGCAGAATTAGAATTACAAACCATGTCAATCACCCCGTAGGAAGTGAGAGATCATAGAGAGGAAACTGCTCAGAGCGCAGTTGAAAGAATCAAGGCATTGGGCTTAGAATGCAAGAAAATCAATAGTCAAAGTGCATAGACCTATGAGAGCCTTGAAGATGACCCAAAACTAAGTATATTGGAGTCACAGCTCCAGGAGGCAAAGAAACAAGCAGTGATAGTACTAGAACAATTGAAGCCACTGTTAGCAGTCGAGAGGATGAAAAGGTCCTAGGAAAAATGCATAGTTCAGCAACAGGTCCATGCCATCCAGAGTAAAGTCATGGAAGTTACCTAGAGGCTCCATCCAATACAGTTTGAAGACTATACACTTTTTGAGGAGATTGAGGGACAAGGTGCATAGCTAGAACAAGTAGTCACCATAATATAACAATGCTTGGAAGGCCCTGTCACTGAGAAAGTTATTCAGGAGTTCGCCGAGAAGGAGGATCTGGCGAAGCAGCAGGTCGAAGCAACTTGAGCCAAATTTGAGACCTTTGAAGAAAGATTTCCCAGACCAGAGTGACTCGGGATGAGTCACAGGTGAGTGTTGGGGGCTTGTTGGCCCTCAACCAAGTTTTGGAGAACCTTGGTCATGTTTGACCATTTTTGGGACTTCGACATCCTGGTCGAAGACGAAACGCCCAGACGAAGCGAAGATCGTTGGATCTCGCCCTCTTTTTTGGGATTTTTGGGTTTTGGGTTTATCCAATGGGCATGGGATGTTGGCCCATGGGTTTACCCATGATTAAGCCCTTTTGTAATGTATGAATAAGTATCTAGGTGATGTAAGAAGTAGTACTTCTTGCTAAGTGTGAATAGTTGTGAACACTTTGTGCATATTGTAATACTTGTAGAGCTAAGTGCAAGTGATTGTAAGAGACTGTGTAAGGCTTTGTGCAGACAAATTGTAAAAGGCTTTGTGCTTTGACCTACTCGAGGAAGGAGGATCTGGCGAGGTGCGCGCAGATATCTTGTCCTACGTGGAGTTGGACTTGAGGCTTTGTGCATGTAAGAAGATTGAAAGAAGATAATAAAGAAGATGAAGAGTTGGTGGACGTATCCCTACTCTGGGAGTGAACCACGTATATCTTGTGTTATGGTGCTTTTTGCTATGTTGTTCATGCATTTTTGTATTTATTTTCTTAGTGCTCATTCTGAATGAATGCTTAATGCTTAGTAATATGAATGAATTCTAGATCTAATTTATTTCTATGTGCTAAGTGCTTGGATGTGGTAGATCTTGTCGAATACCACGTTGTCCTCTAATTAGGGTTTAACCTGCGATGTGAATGAGGGTAAAATACTGATGAATGTTAACTGCTAAGTGCGTTGTTAAGTGTTGTGATCATAGATATGTGTCCCATATAGGTTGTAGACACTTGAGTCCTACAACCCCCCTGCCTCTACCTCGAATGAGATTTCATCTGCTTTGCAAGTGTTGCCGAAAGGGTCTGTAGTTAGGGTTTTGTTGGTGTGTTGCTAAAGTGTTGAACCCTAGGTTTGCCCCTATGCCAACAATCTGTGCTTTGACCTACTTGGGGAAGGAGGATCTGGTGAGGTGCATGCATATCTCCTATCCTACACTGAGTTGGCCTTGAGGCTTTGTGCATGTAATAAGATTGAAAGAAGATAATAAAGAAGACGAAGAGTTGGTGGATGTAGCCCTACGTTGGGGGTGAACCACATATATCCTATGTTATGGTGCTTTGTGCTATGTTTTTCATGTATTTTTGTATTTATTTTCTTAGTGCTCATTCTGAATGAATGCTTAATGCTGAGTAATATGAATGAATTCTAGATCTAATCTATTTCTATGTGCTAAGTGCTTCGATGTGGTAGATCTTGTCGAATACGACTTTGTCCTGTAATTAGGGTTTTACCTACGATGTGAATGAGGGTAAAAGACTGATGAATGTTAACTGCTAAGTGATTTATTAAGTGTTGTGATCATAGATCTATGTCCCAGATAGGTTGCAGACACTTGAGTCCTGCAACCCCCCTGCCTCTACCTCGGGTGAGACTTCATATTCTTCGCAGGTGTTGCCAAAAGGGCCGGTAGTTAAGGTTTTGTTGGTGCGTTGTTGAAGCATTGAACCCTGGGTCTGCTCCTATGCCAACATTGATTTTTTTGAAGACGAACATGTTTTCCTTGTCTCGTCGTCTGACCCCTTGTATGGAGACATTGTTCTTTATCCTTCAAACCTTGAAGTTCACTCAGCATCTCTTGCGAGATGACTAACGACGTATTAGATACCAAGCTAAAAAATATACTATCATCGGTGACACTTTGTATCACCAAGGAATAGATGATGTATTGCATCATTGTTTAACTCAGGAAGAAGTTGAGTCAGTCATAAACAATTGCCACAAAGGGGCTTGTGGTGGTCACCTATCTAGGCTTGCGACAACCCAAAAAATATTGCGAGAAGGTTATTTCTGGACTACGATATTTAAATATTGTATTGAAGCGGTTAAGTAGTGTCAACCTCTTGGCAGCCAATTCACTTTTTTTCATTACCTCATAAGCTGCCTACACCAATGTTTCACGAACATTGATTTTCTGTCGCAAATTTCAAATGAACGACGCCCTTATTCTTTGCGCCTTTTCACACATTTGTCTTTGCTAAAGTCTTCACAATTGTAAGCATGGAAATTTCTCCTTTTGAGGTCACTCTTTGATCATTATCTGAACTGCCAATATCTTTTGTGTCATCATACTTATTGCGCCTATCTTTTTATTGATTTTTACATGATCGACAATGTCCTTTGATTGGTTTTCATACTCCGATGGATTATATAACTCGGTTTTATTGAAGACATTTAGCCTTTGGATCCGCATCTTACGACTTCTCCTAAGGACATTCGACCATTGGTCTATCACATGATTGCAAAGGGTTTTCAAACTTATGTCTTTTAAGCCCATTCTTACCTTCGTTGCGCATATTGAATCTTTTGATTACTAAGCTTGAGAGCATCAAGATTTATTGGTTTTATTTTTTATCTTATCAAAGCTTTGATCTCATATGCTTTTATTCTTATTGTTGTAGTTTCTTGGCTCATTGATATCATGAGAGATTTTAGATTGTCATACTTTAGGAACTTTGGAATGCAAACATTTCATTGCATAAACGGATGCATTGGTGAGATTATAAGGTCAGTTTGAAGATTGATAATGGTTGAGGGCGCGTTGATTAAATCTTTTGAAATGATGCTTGCACATATTGTTTTATGAGTTGATATTTCATGAAGCGAGCAATGGTTTTAAATCATGTTTTGGCATTGATTAAACTTAACCTTGGTGTAAAACGACTGATTGACAAAA